>PVIR01014125.1:0-40904 GCA_004026965.1 Petromus typicus | reverse complement strand
GGGTTCGATTCCCCGGTAACCACATAACAATACTGGGTGTAGAGACCCACACCCAGCAGCAACCAGTACCACATACCACAGTGCCGGGCGTGGTGGCTCACGCCTGTAATCCCAGCACTCGGGAGGCAGAGGCAGGAGGATTGTGATGTGAGTTGGAGGCTGAGCTCAGGGCCAGCCTGAACCACAAAAGCGAGACCCTGTCTCAAAAAAACCTAAAAAAAAAAAAAAAATACATACTTCAAATGATAGGTGTGATCATTTTCCTGATCTGATCAATATACAGTGCACATGGGCATTAAAATGTCATAATTCACACACTAAATAAGCATGGCTGCTATGCATCAGTGAAAGATTTTAAAGTATTAAAGAGAAGGAAAGTCTTCGCACCAGTGTGTGGTACACAACTATGAAGGTGATGTTCTTAGAAATGGAAAATGACAATGTAGAGAAGATCTTTCTTGGAAGCCCTGCTGCAGCATGCTTATTAGCACGGTTCTTTCTCCTAGTTTGCTCAACTTTTACTTACTGAGGATCTACTATAAATAAAGTTCTGCCTTAGGCATCAAGATTAATAAAATGTGTATGGCCCGGTCTGAGAAAATTTACAATTCTGGATACAACCAATGAGGCAAGTGATAAAAAACCGTAATGGCACATGGAATGGTAGAAATATATTTTTCAAAGTAATAAATACAGAAATCCAGACAAGGATGCAATATTGGCAATATGTTTCCTAATTTGTGGTGACATATTTTTCCCATTTGTCATGTTAGTAATTTGTTTGAGACTGAATAAGTATTAATGTTCTCAGTATGGAAGAATTAATAGATAATTAATTATGTTGCTTCCCTTTGGTCTTCTTTTGAAAAACAAACTAATTTATGATTTTATTTCCCTCCCCTCCTAATGAAGCGTGCGGGACGTAAATCACGTCAGTTGTGGAGCCAAGACAGAACTTGGGATCTTCGGGGGTCCGTCGTTGGCCCCTTGTCAGTTAGAGCAGGGAAAATACTCTTTGATCCAGTATGTCACAGGAGTAACAAAAGGTGGAGTCAGGCCTCAAGGACAGCAGAACATCTTCAGCAGTCTGCTTGGCCTGTTGAAGTTTTAATTGCTGTAGATGCACGGCAGTGGCCCCGAAGTCCCTGGGCCTCGCTTCCCAGGGGTCTTTGCTGGTGCCCCTCCTGCTCACCCCCCTCCCGCTGTGTCCCGACTTCCTGGATTTGTCTTGTGCTCTCACTTTCACTGTGAAACCCACACAGATTGTCCTTAAGTCGCCCATGTTGTGTAACTATCCACCCCCAGTTTCTTGGTCAGTGTATCGATCATCTTCTCGACGAGACAAAATACCTGGCACTTGAAACTTCAAGGAGAAGAGGTTTATTTAAGCTTACAATTTCAGAGGACTCAGTGCACGGCTGGCTGGCTCCAAGGAAGCAGTGGACGGGCCTGGGGGAGGAAGGCTGCTTGTGTCACAGCGGCCAGGCAGTGAAGCAGAGGGCGAGGGGAGGAGTCAGAGATAAGGACCCACCCTTCCAGGTCAGCTCCTCCCACCTTGTGACTATGGCCAGCCAAGCTCCACCTCCTGACAGCGCAGTCATCTCTGTACTCGTCAGTGGATGGATCCATCGGTGATTCGGCCCCACCTCTGAGTCCCTGTGACTTTGGAAGGGCATTTGAGATCTGGACCATAAGAGTTGGTACAGCAAAAGCCTGGCTGGTGGCACGCAAGTGTACTGAGGACACTTGTAATCACTGTTACCTTTGGTATGGAAACAGGGCTGGTGACGCCAGGGTCCCAAACTACAGCAAAGGGACTTTCTTCACTGAGTTGTCTTCTGCAGGTACAAACTGCAACAGTTCAGTGACATCTACATTTTTATCTCCTGAGCAGACCTTAACAGGCAGCTGCCTATTAATTAGAATGAGCATTTTAAATAGACTGGATTCTGCTTGTGAGTTACTGCCCTATAGAGATGGTTAGCTCAGGGCAGCAGGCCCGGGGCCACTGAGCTGCCAGGGGTCTTACTTCTCTTTCGTGCAGATGATCGGATGAAACTCCAGGAAATCTGACTGTGATGTAAATCTGACTGAAATTAATTTTTCTTCTAATAGGAGATGGCATATAATCTGAGTCTTAAAATGTGCTAATGTTACCAACTATTAGAAGCACTCGGGTAGATTCCCATAAGTCATTTCATCTTACAAGGCTCATTTGAGCGACACTTCGGTGACAAATACCCCCTATTAGTCCAGAGATGAGATGGTCTCTTCCCACCTCCATCTCTGTCAGTGTTTTAATATAGAACAAAAAGTGGTCATCGACAAATTTTTAATTTATTTTTCTATTTATTTTTTATTCATTATATATTATATTATATTATATACTTATATATTATATATTATTTATTTTTCTATTAAGCCTCAAAAGGTACCATAACCCAGCATTTCCAAACCTAGGAACCAGTGACCTTGCTCACGAAATACCTGCTCTGGAGAGGCACCTTGGCACGAGTGTCCTTTGGACTATGTCAGGGTCGAGCTTTGCTAAGTCAAGGCATATGTTTCTGTTTCTAGACTCTACAAGCAAATTGATGCAGAAAACTTGTCTGTCTTACAAATGCTTTCACAACTTCGTGGTGAACCCTTCTTGGAAGTGAAGAGACATTCAGAGTACTGGGACCAGTTCGTTCCCTCATTACGTGAACTCTTATGGGCTGCTATGTACCCTGTATCAGGGGCACCTGGGGCCAGAATAATGAGGATTAGCAAGAGCGAAAGAGGACCAACCTTCTGAAATAATTTGCTAAATTATTTATACTCACTGTGCTAGAGTGTATTCTGATGCTGTAACCATGTACCCCAGGCTTTTTCGCCCACAAAGAAAAGAAAGCATTCGGCCCACAGATCCAGGGTTCAGGAGTGTGGAGCAGGCATCTGTGCAGCTCTGGCCAGTGGCATTGCGTGGGGGCCGGTAGAAGAGATCCCTTGGAAGACAGGAAGCAGGGAGATCGGGCCAGGCTCGGCGCAGGCTCAGACACAGGCTGCCCGCTCAGGACTAACTGGATAATCTCTTCTGAGCTGGGACTCCCCTCGTCACCTCTCCTCTCCGAGGTCAGACCGTCACGCTGGGGCCAAACTTCCTACACGCAAACCCATGGGGAAAACGCTCCCTCCAGTGGTGGGTCTACGCCACCAACTGGAGAGTGTGTGCACGTGAGGCGAGTTTAAGAGCCATCAGTGGAGTCATTTCTAAAACAGCAGCAGAGCAGCATTTCAAGTACAGCAGAGCAGTGCAATGCGTAGCTCCCCTCGGCGTCGTCTCCATGTGAGCTTTAAGTCTCACGCTCAGGTCCCAGGAGGAGGCCGCCCAGCCATGGAAGTAGGACTTGGAAACGTCTTCAACATTTTGGATATTTCAAAAAATTACGTGGAAAATATATATACTTTATTAACCTGGTGAACGGAAATGGCAGGCTTCCTCCCCTGAGCCACTCTTGTCCAAGCTGTTGTAGGACTGGCTCTCTCACTTTGCCCCGCATACCTGAACCACAAACCTGCGCTTGGAGCCAGCAGGGCTGACCTTCTCTGTGTGACCAGGGCCAGCTGCTCAAGCTCTCGGAGCTCTACTCCGTCTAACAGCTAGGGCAGTGAACAGGACTTCGGTAAAAGTATCAGGCTGGTGCCTACAATCCAGCACATGCTAGTTTCTTTTGTTCTCTCCCCAATGTTTGAGTAATTGAGAATAATTACCATCATTCAAGAAGTTTTGATTTATATATGTTAGAAAAACAGTTGAAAGTGTGGCTCCAGCGAGGATAAACAGCTGCAGAGAAGCTCTGTGACGGGGAGAGCTCTGAAGCACCTCTGGGCCGTTTTCCTAACCCTCGACTGCACCATCTTCCTTCAGGAGGAGACACACTCACTGTTTCTGTCTACATGGCACTGAAGCCATGCAGCCCAGGAGTATAAGCTGGCTCCTTCATGAATGGCTTCTGGTGCCCGGTTCCTGGACTGTAGGCCTCTGCCCCTGGCAAGTCTGGGCTGCTATGGTCACGCTCAGCACAGGAGGCCGAGTGAGGTGCTGTCACAGGATGGAAATGCTGGCGCTGTAATAAAGCATTGCATCAGATTAGCGGCTCACACTGAGAAAACAAATGTCAGGGCGCTGCCTTTGCGGCGGTGGGAAGTGATTAGCTTGTGCTCTGTGTTCTCCCAGCCACAGCTCTCTTTTATGGAAATAAAATAGCTTTGTGATCTGAAAGATCATCTCAGGTCTCTCTTTTGTTTTCTAGGATGAATTCTTCATGCTGGCATAGAGATCCCTTTTCTGCCTCAGAGTTCCAGGATTTGTGTGGCTGCCTGGTGAGTTCTGCAACAGTTTTGATCTTTTAAGTAAAAAAACTTCAAGAGAAAAAGATGAGTTTTCTCCAACCGCAAAGTCTTCATTTTTGTTTTCTGAGTCACTCTGACTTTTTGGATCCTGTGATTTGTTGCTGCTGGGAAAAGTTTCACCACAGAATCCCACAAATGAACATTAACTACACAGCGCTCAGTTCTGCAGGCCCTCCCTCTGCGCCAACTCCCGGCCTCCTACACGTGCTCATTAGCGCCCCCTCCAGGCTTTATGAAGCTGCTGGGTCTGGAGTCCATTAATGATGAGAGAGGCTGGTATTACCCCATGGGCCACATTTCCTCATACTTGGAGAGGAGAGGTGATGGCTTCCAGGCGCTTATCGGGTTTTTTGTTTGTTTGTTTTTTGTTTTCCGAGACAGGGTCTCGGTTTTTGTTTTTATATGAGTTCTGGGAGCTGGCTGTTAAAAACTAAGATTGCATTCAGCATCCCTAACTATGATTGATTTATACAAAGTGAATGGAATTAGGAGGTCTGTTCTTTGTTCTTCTTTGGAGAGAGGGTTGTGCGATATCTTTTCAGGCTAGCCTTGAGCTCGGTGTGTGACTTAGTCTGGGCTTGATGTTACAGTGACCCTCCTGTCTCAGCCTCCTCAGGGTTGCACCATCACGCCGAACCATTCTTTAAGTCAAGGACAAGCTGCCCAGTCTGTAAAGAACACACTGAAATTGATGTGGAAGACTGACTGGCACGCCTGTCAAGGGGGTCTCCAGAGTTAGTTAATGAAAGGCACAAGCTTGTGACGAGCAGCTCCCCAGTTCATGGAGCAACTGCAGTTTACCTAAAAAGGGGAAAGAAAATATCCCAGTGGAGGATCTGTAAAGGAAACGGCTGATGGAGAGCATGTGTGTGATCCTTTCTCCCGGGTCCTGGAACGCTCCTGCTTGATGGTTCAGCGATTCCAGGAAGTTTGCTTCTGCAGAGTGTGGTCTGGTTTCCGCTCGCAGACCAAAGCTGGGAACGCAGGGCAGTGCTGGCCCGAGAGGCTCGCCTTCCTGGGGTTCTGCTGGCCTGGGCGGCTCATCAGTACCTGACGCTCCTCTGTCTGACCGGCTGTTTTGCTAAAGACTTTTTCAACACAAATACTTGTTTTCATCTGTGTTGCTTCTTCCACATACTCGTAAAGCCTGCCATGTTATTCTGCATTTTTATTCTGTAGCGTCGATTGAAGCATTCCATTACACCAGGAGATTTTGTTTGCCAGCTTCCAAAGTCTATTTTGATTAGCCTGGTTGTCAGTGATTAAAGGAGAGATGGATACATATTAAAATACTTGATATCTGTACCTATAGCCCATCTAACTCACATGAGCTGTGAGGTTCTGGTGATATGTATGGAAGAATAAGAGGTTTCATGTGAAAATTTCTATAGCCAAATAAATTTCAGAAATGCTGAGGAAAGTGAAGGACTAGCAAATGAAAGTAGGATTTTAGAAAGACATACCTTGATGCAGTGGTAGGATGAGCAAGAGGGAGAAACGCGAGGGGCAGAGAAACTCTGAAGGTCGTTATGTTAATCTGTGAGCCTGTGTGACTCACTTTAGACACTTAGGAGAGGACACTCGCCTGAGATCTCTGTCCATTGTCCTCCCTGATACCTCTGACTCCCTTTCAGCTTCAGCAAGCCTGAGATCAACCCAGAGAAGACATTTTTTCCTTTCTAGTTCTTACAGATCTGCCCGAGCTCACGCACAGAAAAGGATTTGAAGTCCTTAGATATAACTGACTGCCTGGGTCATTACGGAATTCCTGCACAATCTTCAAATATAGGAGACTCTTAAAGAGCTTTGAGAAATCAAAATGCATAAAAAGGCTGACTGCAGTTTATTAGAAATCAAAAGCGAGGGAGGGAAAGTCAGACTTAGTTTAAAGCGATGTCAGGATCCAGATTTTGGGTTATGAAAAAGTTTTTCTTTTATCTCTTTGGAAACAATGACAGAAGTGTCCGAACAGAAGCACTGGGGCACCCTACCTGACCAACCGCCTGGGCCACACCCTGTTCAACCTCTCCGAGTTCCCCGTGGAGCAGGACTTACTGGTGCCCTCAGAAAAACCAAGGTGTGTTCAGAACGGTCCCGGGGTCTTTCCTGTTGTCTTCCAGTTACACTTGTCCATAAGTATTGATAGGGATGGGTTCCAGGACCCCCTCGGAATTTTTCTGAAAGAGATAGACTCCTTTTGGGGTGATCCATGCATATTCATGTTTATAGCAGCACGACTCATAATAGCTAAATCTTGGAAGCAGCTCATATGTCCATCAACAGATGAATGCATAAAGAAAATGTATTTACACACAGTAGAGTACTATACTATCAGGAAGGATAGACATGGTCATGTATAAAAAATGGATGCACCTTGTGAGTATAATGTTAAGTGAAATAAATCTGACACACAAGCTTAAACGTCACATGATTTCTCTTATACTAGAAACCCAGACTATAAGGAGCAAAATGAAACATAGCTAATAGGAAGTGGGGAACCAGATCTTTCTCAAATGGAGAGGGCGTCAAGAGATGGGGAAGGGAGGAAGTGACCAGACGTGAAGATGTGTGCTGTACTCGTACCAGCTCCACACGGGAGGCACTCAGGTGCTGCAAACATGTTCTGATAAAACATAGCATAGTATTTGCATGGAATCTACCTTCAACTCACTTCCAGGTGACTGTCATGTCTAATACAGTGCAAATGCTGTGTAAATAGTGGTTGCTGCGTCACGTAGAAAACCGAGGCAGAAGTGGTCTGCACACACCCTGTGCAGAAGCAGTGTGTTTCTGCGGGATGCCTTCCAGCCGGCTTGGTTGGATCCCCAGAGGTGGAACCGCAGATGGAGAAGCCCACGGTGCCATTGTCGCAAATGGCCCTGACGGTCCTGCCCACTCAGAAGTCTGGCTAACACTCACCTTGGTGTGCGCAGAAGTCCTGGCACCGTGCGCTGCAGGCCTAGTTGGCTTCCTCTCTGCCACTCCAGGCTCGAGGCGTTGGGGATCATGTCAGTGAGATCTGCAGTGGCTGAGGCCGGGGAACTGCAGCGACGTCCCTGCTGCGTGAGGATGGAACGGGCAGAGTGGGAGCAGCTCCCGCCAGGCCACACCCGGGAAAGCTTCTACCCTGTGCTGGTTTTCCTCCCGCCTGCGGGGTGCATCTAGATGAGGGGGATGGAAACTCCTCACTTGGCATTTCAGTGACACCTGTGCACTGTTCCCTGCAAGTCACGAGTCTGTGCACAGGCACCCACGAGGTCCCCGCCCCCAGAACCGACCCTGCTGTCTCCTCGTGGTGACCTGCAGCTTTCTACTCCAATCTGTTCCCCCCCAAACCCGGCCTCAGAGTCTGTCTCCTTTCCTGACCCTGGCGGTAGCTTCTCAAGGTGAGGGACTTGTGTTCTCAGAACTTGAGCAGTCTCAGGGGTATGGAAAGGTGTGTCTCAGAATTACCGTCCTGCTTGGAAATGGACATTACACTGCATTGGGGTTGGTACTTGCCTGCGTCTGCTGAATGAGTGAGTGAATAAGCTCCTGTGAGCCAGGTTGGGATGTGACATCCCTGTTCCGGTGAGCGTGGGGCCCGTGACAGTTCTTTAAACTCCTGTCCAGGGGTTCACATGCCCCTTGATGTCTAAATGTCAGCTGTTTGGGGAGCTCAGTGAGTGCTGGGCCATAGAGCCCCAGGATTCAGAGATAAGGACACTAGTCGTACCCAGCGAATGACTCGGAGCTTCCTGGAAGCACAGGCTTAGCCCTTACGGTGACTGATAGAGGGGACGTGTCGCAGGTGTGGGCAGGATTCTGAAGAGCAGGAGTGTCTCACTCGCTGCCTCTTGCCCTCTGGTGCCACCCGGCACCGGGAGCTGTGTGAGTCTGTAGAGAAGGGAGCAGGAGAGGACAAGGAACCCAGGGGATGGAAGGTTAATGCCCAGTCATCGTGAGTGCGGGGCCTGAACTGTAGAGGGCTCTGCGGGCACCACCACAACTCAGTGACACACCTTTCCTGGCCAAGGGGTTTATTCCAAAAAGTACACACTGTGACATGACCCGCTCTGTCCACTGGCTTGTGCCAGTAGCTGCCCGGGGGCTGCCCAGGCTTTGCCAGCATGGCCACGGCCTAGACCAGGCAGAGAACACATGGCCGCTCTGACCAGCATGGTGGGCGAATGTCCTGTGGGGGGTCCGGCTCCCTGGCCAGAGCACTGACTCCGTGTTGACTGTCCACAGCCTCGGAGGTTGGTCTTTCGGAGTGCGGGTCCCCAGCGAGGTTCAAGATGTGGATGCAAGCACCTCAACACCGAGAACTCTGGCAAAGGTATCAGTCTTCTTTACTTCTCCCTGCTTTAGAAAGTACCCCAAGGAGCTACACCCCCGAATCTAAGCTGAGCGCATGGCTTCTGCCTATAGTCTCAGAACTCTGAGAGGCCGAGGCAGGAGGATGGCAGGTTGGAGCCCAGCCTGGGAAACTTAGTGAATCAGCGAGACCCTGTCTCAGAATAAGAAAGTGCCCGGGATGCAGCTCAGTGTGAAGATCTCAGGTTCTGTAACAGTGAGGGAAAATCCAAATGCATTTTGTAACACAGAGTTAAGGGAAGCGGTCAGATCAGTCCGCACTTGTTACTGAGTGGGAGTGTGCTTGAGAGAAAAGAATGAGTTGTTTGCCTTTCAATGCTTTAGAAAAGGAACAAATACACTACAGCTTTTGTCAGAACAGGACTTCCAGCGAGGTCTATGCCAATGATAAGCCCACAGTTGCATTAACCAGACATGTCACTCCTATCCCGGTGGCCAGGGAGTGTTTGGTGAGTAAACTAGAGCTCCCGTCCTGAGGGAGGCTGGGTGGGCACGCTGACACAGACAGCAGCGGTGACAGGGACAACTTCAGGGGCCTGGCAGACTGTCCCAAGTTAGGACGTTTCCTATTGGTGTTGCGGGAGGAGGTGGGAGAGCTGGGAAGAAGGGATGGGGCGCAGCGGCCTGCGGGGACTCAGAAGCGGTGATAACAAACCTTCCCGGGTCCGAGTCAGCACAGCCTGAGGTGAGAGAGGCTACACCCCAGCTCTCACTGGGGGAAGATTGTGGCCCTTCGCGGCGCCCACCGAGAGGGCGCACGTGTGTCGCCGAACGACCACAGCCTCTTTCTCCGTAGCCCGTGGGCATCATGTCTACTCCTAAGGTCGTCACAGCAAAGACTCAGGGGCATTTTGGGGACCCCAGGGCGCCCCCTCTGCTCTGGTCCCTGTGAGCCTGGGAAAGCCAGGCAGCACCAGGACCTGGGTACGCGGAGGTTCACTCACGGATAAAGGCTCCGCACAGTCCTTCCCGTGTGATCCCCAGTGAGGACCGCTTACTCCCGGAAGGAGTAAGCCACAGCAGCTGCCTAGAAAACCCCTCTTCAGCTGCGGTCTGTTCAGATCTGCGTCCTTTCACAGCGGCGGGAAGACTTGCTGCTCAGTGTGAAATGACCGTCATGGACGTCTATGCGGCATTGTCGAAACGTGTCTGAGGGACAGAAGCATCTGCCTCTCTCCTGGCCGTACACCTCGGCTCTTTAATCCAGCCACATCCAACCTTCTTCCTGACAGCGGACGGTTGTGTCTGAGACCTCCCAGCGTGGGTTGGCTCTCCCTCAGGACGAGGCGGGAGGACACGTCATCCTCTTGCCCTTGTCTGGGTTTTCTTTTGCACGGAACTGAGTGGTGAATCCTGGAGTTTTCCCTGGTGTTTGATGTGATTTTTGCCAGGCACAGGTCTGCGAATGGTGAGGTTTCCGGGGCTCTGAGGAACCGGCCACACAGCGAGGAGCGAAGGGCGGTCTGCCGTCTGACCCACTGGCGGCTGCCGGTGGCTGATGTCCAAGCTGATGGCGTTAACCTTTCTGTAATTAATGTCCAGCTACCTCTTTCTGCCTGTAGGTTACATTCACAAGTCATCAGAGGTGCAATTTCCACAGTCCTTTTGCAGAAAAAATGGGGAATTTGCACATACATATGCATAACACGTGATTCACTCTGCTGTAAAACGTCTCTTGTGGAGCCTTTCCTGGAGTTATTTTACTCACATCTGAGTGTTTGCTTATTTAATCAAAACACCCTTTCGAACGTGTGTACTTTGCACAAAATGTCCAAACGCGCTCTCAGCATGCTGCCGCTCCCGCGAAGCCGCGTCCTGCCTGGACCTCAACCCCGAGCAGCAGCCCCGGGTGGTGACCCCCTTCCTGCCACCTGGGTGCCTTCTGTGGGCCAGCCGTCGAGGCTCGGCGCTGAGGATGAGCTTCCAGGCTCCGCGGCCCTGAAGGGAGATGAACTTCCTATTCCGCTCCTTGCCCTTTATCACTTCTTTCCATGGGCCGTTAAGGGGAAGGAGTCCCGTGACTTTTCAGAGCTCAGTGCAGTTTTAGAAAACTGCTCTTGGGAGGAAAATGAAGAAAAACCCTTTCTGTGAATGTGGTAAAGCTCTAAATGTTAATTTTAGGATCACTATAGAGTGTGCATTTCCTACTTAAACGCGTTACAGAGCCACTCTCGGGTAAAGGCCGATCCCAGGAGAATGGAGAGGGGCTTGGGAAGCTTCGGAGCTGTTTTCCTTGGACCTCTGAGCTGATGATGTGTTGCTGACTAGTTCTGTGCCACAAACAGGACCCTGGGGAGCTGATGGTGCCCGCATCTCGCTCAGGAGCAGCAGGCTGCTGCCCTGGTGCCTGCCATCGTGGAGCCACTGTCCGTTGGAGGCGCTGCACAGCTGGGGCCTGCTCCTGCCCTGCAGCGTCGCCAGCTCACTGGGCTTCCTATTCCACATGCTTTACGGTGCTCATGTCTAGGAAGTCCTCAGCTCGCTGTTCGAAGCTGGACTCTGTCCCATCTGCCCGGAGCCCGGCCCATTGTGGCCTGTAGGCGGAGCTGCCCATAGAGCATTTGAGGCTATTTCTGTAACTCGGGCCACAGGCCGCCTTTGTGGCTCTTGTGGGTACTGCGCCTCTCCCTCACATTAAACACTTGGAGTCAGAGGGCAGAGCAGGGTAGCAGGGAGCGGCTGCACCTGTAGAGCACCCCGTAGCACCCTCATTCCTTCCGGGGTGCACCTTTTTTCTCAGAAATGACCCTGCAGCTTGCTCCAAAGGCATCTTGTGACATTTTGCTTGGAAATCCCCAAGTTCTACCTTCAGGGTTGGCAATTTGACCAAGTATTTTAATGCTACTTAGTATGGGTCACCAGCTTATTAGCTGCGTCCGGCAGATTTTTTGACACGTTTCCCAGCATTCCTCCAGGTTTCACGAACTACTCCTAAATTCACCCGTGTCTTTGTGTCACCTACTTGCCAAAGCATTGGGCAGGTTTCCTACAGAGAGATTTAGTTGATGGCTCTAAACCAAGAGCCATAAGTGTGAGCAGGTCATCCTGAGAGACTGTCACAGTGTCTACCGCACAGTCCTATAGGGTGTGTGGGAAGAGGCCACTTACATGGGCTGTATCTGTCCTGTAGAGAGGGGGTCACCAGGCAGAAGCCGTGACAGGCAGACACCTGCGTCAGCCAAATGAAGACCTGGGAGGAGGGGCGGGCTGGAAGCCATGTCTGGTTGGCGGAGGCCAGGCCGGGCTCGGATGGGTGGCCGGGTAACATGCAGTTGGAGGACTCTGCTCTGGAGTGTACGGTGCTCAGCTTGGCTGTGCCTGAGTGCTAGTGACCCAGAGCCCAGGGAGGCCACACCAGAGCGCAGCTCAGACGAGTGTGTGTGTGTGTGTGTGTGTGTGTGTGTCTGACCTCTAGTGACTCAGAGCCCAGGGAGGCTGCACCAGAGCGCAGCTCAGACGAGTGTGTGTGTGTGTGTGTGTGTGTGTGTGTGAAGTCAGAGGCAGAGCGCCAGGTACAAGGTGAGAACCTGGGGGCAGGATGTAGCTAGAATTGGACTCCAGCTCAGGGAGGATGAGGGAGCGTTGCTGCCGTCTCCCTGCGCTCAAGCAGTTCTGCTTTCTTTTCTGTGCCTGTCTTTTGTCCTTGCAAGTTGAAAAGAAGTCACCTGCTTTTAAAACAAAGATTCAGACAAGCAAGTGAAGCAAAATGAAACGAAATTTGAACAATTTTAATGCCCCGGCGAGGGTATCCACTGTATCTACCCCTGCCCCCAGTAACTGTGTAAGAAAATCAAGCTGGGTATGCTGCTGCAGGCACGCTTGTGGTCTGAGTAGCTGGGAGGCTGAGGCAGGAGCATCCTGAGTGTAAGGCCAGCCTGGGCTTCACAGTGAGATAAGAGGAAGCAGAAAGAAATAAGATATATTATGTATGTGCATCAACTCCCCATGATGAATGTAATCCCTTCGTACTGCAAGCATGTACCTAGTAAAATAAAAATTAAAACAAAAGCTGGCATGTCTCTGACAGGGTCCAGGGGAGAGTCCAGCTCTCCGAGGCAGAAGTTTTCTAAATTAGCCAGACCCTGGTCTTGAGCAGGATGTGGTCCCTGTGACTTCTGGAAATAGAGTCCGTATGTGGGTGTCTGAGGGCAGCCCAGGGGCAGCGGAGGCCCGACGGCTGGTATGACTTCTCCATCCCAAGGATGTAACAGCTGCTGCAGCCGGATGCTGAGTGGAAACAGATGGTCAGATGCGGTGACACCAGGCATTTCCGGTCTGGTTCTCACTCTGCATAAACTTCAGTGAAATCTTGAAGCAGGAGCGCTTTCCGGGGCAGCATTCACCTTAGGTGGTGGACAGTGTCTCGCAGGACAGTGTCTTGCCGGGAAGTGCGTGCATCAGTGCGCTGCAGGAGGACCTGTTCCTCCAGCCAGTCTGTTTCTTGAGGACGCTTCCCAGCGCCCGGCCAAGCACGTGGACGCGTCTCGGTGTGGGCCGTGCTGGTTCCATCCCAGCCGGGATCACTCGATCCCCCACGCCCCCTTCACCTCGCTCCTCGCTGAGTGGTGTGCAGCTTTCTTCTCCATGCTCAACAAATGTCCCATGCAGTTTATTTCAAGAAATAATGTTCTGCGTTCAGTTATTAATTTGAAAGTAATCTTTCCTTTCTGTTCATCTTCCATGCTTTTAATTTGCAGGTCAGATTTCATTAGCTTACCAACCGAGAAAGGAAAAAAAATGATGGGCTTCGGTTCCCTTTTCCCTGTGAGACTATAATTATACAGCAACATCCACATTTGTTCTGGGGAAAAATTAATCTATTTTTAGCTGTAAATTACATGCTTGAGATAAATATGAAATTAGCAGACTGGAATCGACTGCTCCGCGCCGGCCTGGCCCGGCAGCAGCGGAACCAGAGCCTTGTTCTCAGGTGCTGTTGACGCTAATTGACACACACGTTCCTGTGCCCTGGAAGAGAAAGGGGAGCTCATGTCACCAGGGCCACTGAATTATCTCTGCTTTTAGGTGTGGTACAATCAGAAGAGCTTCCACTCCTTGCCTTCCTACTTAAACCACCTGAACAACCTCATTTTGTGGAAGCACCTGCCCCCTGCTGCGGACTGGAGACAGTACGGTAAGGTTGCTTTCAGGGCAGCAGAACAGGCTGCTTTCACAAGAATCGTATTTCTAGAAGGAGTAGGAACGTGAGGCACACAGCGGAGGTTTCTGTCCGGGGCCATTCTGTGGGGAAAGACACGCAGGGCTGCGGGCGGTTGTGGCCTCTGCAGTTCTCCCAGTGCACGTCTGACTTTCTGCACACCGCGGCCTCAGCCCCTGAGGGAGGGACGCGGGCCGCAGGAGAGCCTGCGCGGCTGTCTAACACTGTACAGAAGCACGAGCAGTTCCCGTGGTGAGGACTCGTGTGCGGGATTCTGCAGAGGAGAACGCGGGTCACGGTGGACGGTGATGTGGTTTATGGGCCTTGGCCCATTGTCAGCTGTGCTGGTCAGGAGCTGATGATTGAAGCTCTTTTATTTTGGTAAATGATGCAGGTCCATTTCTGCACTGCAGTTAATCTATTGGCTCAAGGGAAGCTTTGTTTGCTTTACTTGACTGGATAAGTCATAATTTATTAGGTTAATTCAGTTTTTTAAAAAAGTAACAGCAGGCCACATCCATCATAATTTATTCACAAAATAAATTTGTCAGAGTATTAATTTACATACAAGTCAGTGCTAAAAACAGTGGTATCTCGGTCCACAACCTCAATTCTTTCCACAGTTCTGGTCTCAAACCCAATTGGACGAGAATGGAATCAGATTTCCCCATAAGTCAACATTGAATCTGACCACTGAATTTGATTCAGTTCTTGTCCGACTTGGTTTGGGGCCAGAATAGTGGAAAGAAGTAAGTTCGTGAACAGGTATCATTGCCCCTCCTCTAACGTGCTTTCACTATTGTAGTGTCACTTCACTTTTCCATATTTGGTTTTTCTTCCCCATCAATTTTTTTTTCAGTGTTGGGGAACTGAACCCAGAATCTCACCCGTGCTAGGCAAGAGCTCCACCGCTGACCTATAACCTCAGCTCTTAAGAGAAATTGGTTTTGTGGCTCTGCAATAATTTTATAATTCTAATGGTAATATAACGCATTTAAAATGTGTATGACTTAGAGAAGTACAGAGATGTATAAAGTCATACAAAGCAGCTACGGCAGAGAAGTGTGGAATACACGAGGGACTTCATTATATACTTAATGTCCACGGTCTCATTTATTTTTCATATCGGGTTGCTAAGATGGGTAATATTTATTTGCCAACCTTGCTGACTAGAAAATAGCTGTTCTGAGAGAACAGCACCTGGGGCACCCAGCAAGTCAGTTAGGGGCCACGAATGAATTCTAAGTCCAGCTAATGAGGGGTGACTTTTCTGCAGCGCCGCGGAGAGGCCTATTCCAAGGGTGCACTACCCCACAAGCATCCAGCAGGGGGCAGACATGCGCGGTCAGGAAGTTGTGCTTTAGCGCTAAGAAACAGGTTTTAGTTTTCAAGGGCTGGGCGTGGAACCCAGGGTCCCGCCCTCACTAAGCATGCTCTCTGCTGCTGAGCGATACCTGGCCCTGGCACAAGGGAGGAGTGACAGTGTGTGTTCAGACAGGAAGGAATCTGGGTCGACTTCATCATGAAGTTGAGGACAGGGAAATAATTGCTGATCTCTCTGGAAAGGCTAGTTGAAGTCAAATTCTGGTTGACTTTGGCAGATGAGAAGTGCGGTCTTTAATAGTCACGGGACGGTCTTTCCAACTGGTGGAAGATAAGACTGACAGGGTCAAAGGTGTGTGCTAGGAAAAGGATGGGAAGCCGTGAATGAGTAGGGACCTACCAGAACAAGGGACCCTGCCTGTCCCCAGGAAAGAACCATAAAGGAGGAAAGGTCGTGGGGTTGGGCTGAGGCCTCTCCTAGAAATTTGGGGACATCTAGGACAGTATGATTGTTATACAGTCAGAACCTGTTCCTTACTGTCCCTAACCGTGACCACTACCCAAATATGTCAACTTTATTGGAGTAAGAAATGCTTGGGTAACATGAAAGTAATGAGTTTTAAAAAAAGAAGAAAAGAAATACCTAGTAGATTGGTAGACTGCACTCCTGGATGTGTCTTGGTGGTTATGCAAGCCTGACCTTAGGGTCTCTACCTGGTGCCTGGCCCCATCTCTCTGGCTCTGTTTCCTGCTCTGCTTCTGAGTCACCATGACTTGAGCAGCTACTCCGCCAGCCCCTCCACCAGGGTGTTCCTGCCCGGGAGCAGCTTACCATGGACTGAAACCCGGAAACCGTGAGCCAAGGTGAATCTCTCCTCCTGTAAATTGTAAGTTTGGGAAACTGTGTCTCAGGGGTGAAAAACTCAGTTTTTCTGACTTCTCTCCATTTCCTCCTCTTTACGTTTCCCAGCCTTTAGTAATCACTTTCCAGATTCAGCTTCTGTGAGATCAAATCTTACAGCTTCTGGGTTTAAGTGAGACTGTGCAGGATTTGACTTTTGTGCCTGGCTAATTTCCTTTAACACAATGATCTCCGCATTCATTCGTGTTATCAGTAATCAGGTTTTGTATTTTCCATAGCTGAGTCATGCGTTGGGACACAACAAGCACTTCATTTTGCCTTAACATTTATCACTAGTGGGTCCCTACGCTGGTTCCACTCTTGACTGTTGTGAATAGCTCTGTAGTGAGCTGGACCCTTGAATGTCTTTTGCTCTGCTGACTTCATTTCATTTGGGTACACACCTGGAAGTAGAATTGCTGGATCATGTGGTAGTTCTATTTTTATATTCTTCAGGAACATGCATAGCACTTGCCATACTTACAGTACTAATCTACATCCAACCAGCAGTGTTAAGGCTCACTTTTCCTTCACGCCTTTCCACACACTTTTATGTTCACTCTTATTGATAATTGCTGTTCTAACTGGAGTAAGGCAATACCTCATTTTAATTTGTATTTCCTGCTGACTTGTGATCAGCAGTTTTACATATACCTGTTGCCCATCTGCGTGTTTTAAGAAAAGCTAATCAGATATTTTTCTATTTTTAATTAATTTTTTGCTATGTAGTATGCACCCTGACATGGATCTCTTGTCAGCTGTGTTGTTTTCTCTTACTCCAAAGTGTGTTTCTCCACTTGGTTGATGTTTGTTTGTGCAGAAGACACAGTTCCATTTGCCTGGTTTTGCATTTGTTTCCTGTGTGTTATCCTAAGAAAACTTTGCCAGGGTCAGGTCATGGCATGTTTCTCTTATTGTTTCTTCTAGTAGTTTCATAGTTTCAAGTTCTGCACTTAAATTTTCCATCCATCTTGAGATGACTTTTATATGTATTGAGAGATACTAGTCTACATTTTTCTTCTGCGCATGATGTCCAGTTTCCCCAGTACTATTTGTTGAAGATGTCCTTTTTCCCAAATGTGATCTGAATGCCTTTGTTAAAAATTCAGTTGAATATAGATTTCTATCTGAGCTCTGCATCATGTTCCATTGGCCTGTGTGTCTATTTCTGTGCTAACACTATGCTGCTTAAATAATATGGCTTTGAAGTATGTTTTGAATTCATTTACCACGATTCTTTGTGAATTTTGCTCAAGACTGCTTTAGCTATTTAGGGCATATTGTAGTTCCTTGTGAATTTTGTTTCATTCTTCGTTCCTCTTTGTCAGTACTTTTCTTTCTGGAACCTCTCAGAGACTACAACTCCCTGGAATACTGTGAAGCATCCTAGGGATCCTTAGGGATGATCATGGTGGTCTGTGCATATTGTATGGGAGGATGAGGCAGAGAGGAGCTGACCCGGGAGAAAGTGAACACAAGCACTGTATAGCATCATACGGTCCTGTATCACTTTTGATGAAACCAGATAAACTCTAAGAGTAAATCTCCAGGTCATGATGACAGAGGATGAGCCAGAGAACAGGAGATGACCTGTGATCTGCATGGCAGGAGTACTGAATGTGCAGCTCCTGGGCATGAGGATCCCACTGGCTTCGGAGACCTCCCTTCTCCACAGAGCCGGTTAGTGTGGGTTCTCAGTGCCCTCCAGGCCCTGCTGACCTAGGGCAGGAGGTGGTGGTGGACCTGAGGCTGGCTCAGCTAGCAGGTGACACAGAGCCCAGCTTCCTGCGGTCCCTGCCTGACCTGAGTGGGGCTGCGTGAAGGCTGCTGACCAGCTCCCTCCTGCTTTGCCTCAGAGCACCTCATTGCTTCTCCATGGTGGAGGCTCAAATCACCTCCAGATCCCCAGGAAGAAACCATAGCATCATCCTGTGCCAGGCTGCAGTGGGAGACCCATCCTGGAAGGTGCCCGCGGTGCAGTGCTCCTGTTGGTGCTGTCTGGAAGGGGAGGCATGTCTGAGAAGGTTTTCTTGTCAGGCCCCTCCTTTCTGGATTCTCCGACTCACTTGCAGCTTTTTCTGTCTGTGGCCAGTGGTGGCTCTCATTTGGAATCTCCCGCAGTGTCTTGCCACGGATGTGAGAAATGGTGGGATTCACAGCTGTGCCCTTGGGGTTTCGCGCCCAATCAGGCTACCATCTTTGTACTTGAATGGAGTTTCTTCTGCTGTGTTCCATCTCCAGGAAGTTACTGTGTTAGAACTTAGTATCAATATGTTTCCAGTACATAGTGATCCCGTTTATTATGGAGTTTTGGTCCATTAACATAACACCTCTTAATTCTTTCATGTCCCTTTATGTTCTCCCCCATCCCCCTTCTTTTCTCTTTCTTTCTTTCTTTCTTTCTTTCTTTCTTTCTTTCTTTCTTTCTTTCTTTCTTTCTTTCTTTCTTTCTTTCTTTCTTTCTTTCTTTCTTTCTTTCTTTCTTTCTTTCTTTCTTTCTTTCTTTCTTTCTTGTTTTTATTGAGACAGAGTCTCGCTTTGTAGTTCAAATTGACCCTGAGCTCACTATGTAGCCCAGGCAAGCCTTGAACCCACAGCAATCCTCCTGCCTCTGCCTTTTGAGTGCTGGGATTACAGGTGTGAGCCTCCACGCCTGGCGTTGTGGTATGCTGGTGGAGGTGAGTCACCACACCTGGCATTGTTGTATGTAGTTACCAGGGATTGAACTAGGGACTTGGCACTTGCAAGACAGGTGCTGGAACCACTGAACTAAATCCCCAACCCCGCCTTTCTTCCATCTGTATGTTTCTTTACCACTTGCAAAAGATCTACTAGTTCTTATTATCTACTGTTTCTTATTTGCTTTTTAAGTCATGTGTACATTGGGTTTCTCATGTAAATGAAACCTTGTGATATTTAAGCTTGTGGGTCTAATTTATTTCACTTATCATTTTGGTCCCAAAGGATCATCTGTTTTCCTACAGAGGACTTCAGTCTATCCTTTGTTATGGAAGAACAGTATTTCATAGTATTCCATTGTGGGTCAGTTCTACATTTTCTTTATCCATTCATCTGTTGATGGGCATATAAGCCATTTCCAATATTTAGCTATTATGCATCACAATAGTTTTGTGCCATAAACACAGGTATGCCTGAATCACTGCAATATGATGTCTTTATCTCTTTGAGAAGATACCTAGATGGAGAATGGTTGGGTTGAGTGGAATTTCTAACTTTAGCTTTCGGAAGCATCTCCATACTGATTTCTGTAGTGGTTGTGCTAGTTTGCACTCCTGTGAGCCACACAGAAGTTCTCCTTTCCCCTGCAGCTTTGCCATCATTTTTAATTATTTGATTTCTTGGCAATGGCCATTCCTTTTGGAGAAAGGTGGAATTTCCATGTTGTTTTAATTTGTGTTCTTCTAATGGTCAGGGGTATTAAGTATTTTTTAATATATTTATTGGCCATTCACACTTCTTTTTCTGAAAAGTGTTTACTCATTTCATGTGCCCAATTTTGGGAGTCTACCTTTTTTTTTTTTTGAGACAAGGTCTCACTTTTGTATTTTAGGCTGGCCCTGGGCTCACTGTGTAGTCCAGGCAAGCCTTGAACTCACAGCAATCCTCCTGTCTCTGCCTCCTGAGTGCTGGGATTACAGGCATGAGCCACCATGCCCAGTGAGAGTCTACTTTTTACATGTCCTAATTCCTAGTCCTCTCTCTGAGGAATAGCTGGGAAAATATTTTCCCAGCATGTAAATTGTTTCCTCACTCTGTTGGTTGTTTCTTTTGCTGTTCAGAACCTGTTAATTTGGTCTGACCCTATTTGTTGATTTGGGATGTTAGTTCTCGTGCAGTTGAAATTTTGATCAGAAAGATCATGCCTATGTTTATGTCATCATGAGTTTAATTTTCTTTATCTTCTGTTTCTGTTTTAATAATTAGGTCTTTGATCCATTTTGGTTTCACTTTACTACATGATGAGAGATAAGAGTCTAGATTCAGTCTTCTGCATATGTATAGCCAGATGGTTTAATGCATGCAAATCAATAGTAATGCATCACATAAACAGAAGCAGGCAAAAAAATCACGTGATCATCTGCATAGATGCAGAAAAAAGCCTGGGACAAAGTCCAACATCCACTCATGATGAAAGTCTTGGAGCATGTAGATGGAGAAAGACCTTATCTCAATCTAATAAAAGCCATTTATGCAAAACCTACAGCCAACATCACGTAAATGGGGAAAAACTAAATGGTTTTTCTCTCAAATCAGAAACAAGACAAGGATGTCTGTGATCACCGCTTCTATTCAAAATATTATTGGCAAATTAGCCAGAGCAGCCAGGAAAGAGAAAGAAGTAAAGGGGATAATTATAGGGAATACAGGAATCAAGTTATTCTTCCTTGCAGACAATATGATCTTTTACATAGTGGGCCCCCAAAATTCTACCAGAAATTTCCTAGAGTGAATAAACAAACTTAGTAAAATGGCAGAATAAAAAAAATCAACATTGAAATTGAGTAGCTTTCCAGGGGTCAGAGGAAGGACCCAGAATAACTCGGGTTATTTAAACTGGATTTGAGTGTGTGATTTTTTGGGCTGCCATCTCAAAAACCAGTGGGTAATAGAATAATGTTTATGAAAGTTGGAAAGAAAAAGATACACATCCCAATTCCATGCTCAGTAGATGATGCCAATGGAGTGAATAGGCACAGTTATCTTCACACAGAAGAGACATTTAAAAAATATGGTGTAGACATGTTGTTGGTAAAAAAATGCTCAGAGACAGCCACCTAAAATGTTACCCAAAGAAAGACAAAGAAATGTAAAATCCGCAGGATAAAGGCACAACTTGCATGAACACTAACTAGTTCCAAGGAAGCAAATCATAAATCTGTCTTCCATATGGCAAAAAATTAATAGCTCAGGAATGATCCATAATGAAATTAAACAACATAAAACATAAGCAAATGATAATATATTCAATGATAATGTGTGTACCCAGAAAACCCTAAAGAAGATGATTAACACAGAGAGCAAACAATGATTACTTCTGATTGCTTCTGGACTAGACCACAGTTTGTTGTTACTCTTTACCCTGTTTTAAAATTGGACACCTCCTTGTAATTGACTTCTGTTTCTCAAGGAGCGTGATAATAAATGTTAATATTTAGGCAAAAAACTCACATCTATTTCCAGGAGAGACTAAGAAGAGGAAGCCCGGGGAAGGCCACCAAGATGAACTTTCAGTAGAATGGCTCACATAATGCAAACGAGTGAGTTACCGTTTGTACTCCTGTCCTGGTCAGTAGTGATCAGAGTAACCTTGTGGTGCAGGTTGATGCTGAGGTGACTCTTACATCTGGCCTAGACATCTCTGGACATGCAGGTTTTCTCACATGCAGAGTCACACGTTACATAAGCTCCCAAGTGACGCTCATGGATGTGTTAAGTATCTTGCTGTCATAATGGACACGGGACAAAAGTACAGATGTGTGTTTTTACAAATAACAAATATACCAACTCTGGAAACCATAGCAGATGTTGCCATAATGAGAATACTAAATGACAAAACTAATTTTACACAGTTATACATTGCTGTGGGCCAATTTGTGGACAGAGAAGCCAGAATATAAGTGACAAGAATAATCAAGGAAAAATTATTCAAATGTGCCCACACGGTCCATTTTGAAATGTCATTTCTACAAACCTTTGAAGTGATCTTGGAGAGAGGAGAGAGTTTTTCCAGGCGGTGTGGGGCTGCACTGTAGCCCTTTTCCTCGTGATCCCTGGAACGTCACCCAGCCTGAGATCTCTCACAATAGCATTGTTACCTAGAGTGCTGAGTGCACACAGGCAGTGAGAATAATAGCCCCATTACAGAGACTGTTCATTGCAGTACAACAGATTTTTTGCATGCTGGACATCAAAGACTCCACGTGCTCTTCCTGGCCTCCACAGACTGGATTAAATGGGGAGTCAGGACATTGTCATTGTACCTCTCATCTGTGCAGCTGGCCTCAGACTAGTATCTTAATTTTAAAAGGAAATTTCTTCCTTTTTTTTTTTTTCTTTTTAGGTTTTTTGAGACAGAATCTTGCTTTAGTTCAGGCTGGCCCTGAGCTCAGCCTCAAACTCACATCATAGCAATCCTCCTGCCTCTGCCTCCCAAGTGCTGGGATTACAGGCGTGAGCCACCATGCCTGGCACTGTGGCATGTGGTACTGACTGCTGGTGGGCATGTGTCTCCACACCCAGTATGGTTTATGGTTACGGGGGATCGAACCCGGGTCCTTGCGCTTGCAAGACAGGTGCCGGAACCACTGAGCTAAATCCCAGGTCCAAAAGGAAATTTCTTAATTTAGTTGTGCAAACAGAATAGCCATCAAGTGAGTTTTACCTGAGTGGTAGTTGTCATTGATTTATGAATTAATCCATAAAAACATAAAATTATTCATAAATTTGTGGGTACTGTATTGTGAAGAAAGGTTTACCGCGTGATGTTGCTCAGTTAGTAGAGGTTTCAAGGTTTAGTCAGGTGACTCCAGAGCAGAGTGGCTGGCAGAGGAGCATCACAGAGGAGAAAGAGTTGGTGGTGTGGCAGGCAGAAGGTAGCAAGCAGTTGAAGCAGCAAGTAATCTTGCCTTCCTTCTGTCCCTTATTTATTCTATCCAGAGAAAAAGCCTATTGATTTGTGTAAGAAACACCTAGGTTGGGGATTCCGTTATCCATACCCAAAACTGTGCTAACCCTGTGTAGTGATCATATACCCTTAATCTCAGTATTCACACCCACCTCCAGAAAGCCCCACCTGTGACTGTGGATGGCTTTGGGGGGCATCTAGGCAGAAGCTGTAATGCATGGGCTGTTTCAGTGATGTACACACTGGGGAGTGTTCGTGTCAGGCCAAACACTCAGAAACACTCAGAATCTTTAATCTCAGCCTTGTGAGTGAGTGTGAGTGTGTGTGTGTGTGTGTGTGTGTGTGTGTGTGTGTGTGTGTGTGTGTGTATTACTGGGAGATTAAATCCAGGACCCTCACTTTGAACTAAGTCTCCTAACCCTGAAATGTTTTTAAAAAATTTTAACATCTCAAGACATGGTTTCTCTAAGTCGTTGCCTTCATCCTGCCTCTGCCTCCTGGAGTGCTGGGGTCGTAGGTGCGCCTCACCTCAGCTTTTCTGGCTTTGTGAACAGTGTTGAGCAGCAGGTACCTTGTTAGTGGCATCGGAGTAGGATGAGCCTGCATTAGGATTCCTCCCCCTGGGCCATGTGCAGCATGAAATCTTCTGTACTGCATTGTACTGAAATACACATTCTGCAGAGCCTTTGTCCGTCACAGCACAGCTGGTGGCACTTGCGAAGCTGTGGGCCTGTGAGTCATACCTGAGTGAGGGTCCCAGGAAGGAAGAGGCAACCACAACAGCTCGTGGGGTTCTGCTGCTTACAGAAGTGGCTTCCAATTCTGCTAGAGCCCAGCAGGCTTCTTTCTGTGTGCAAGGGCTGCCACAGGCACGGGCTCCCCTGCAGCTCATCCCACAGCCGAGGCTTTCTATTTGGGCTGCACACATGGGTGGCTGCGTGGGGCCTCATTCAGGTGCCTGCTTTGCAGAGCCTTTGAATGGTGATGAGTAATTTACCAGGAGAGGCACAGATCCAGTGCTGCAGATGCCAAGAGGTTCTGTGTGCCAGGAAATCTGCCTCTTCCCTCAGCACACAAGGATGTGCCTGGCCTGGACCAGTACGGAGGTGCTTTATTTTCTGTAAGAATCTACCTTCCCAGAATGCCACAGGCTGGCCTACCACAGAGGCATGGGGATTCTATTGATGTTTTCAGCAGAGTCTCACTGTCAGATTACAGAGTGAGAGCACATGTGAAAACGTCCGGATGGGGCTGGTGTGTTGGAGTTACTCCCCAGTGGAACAGGCAGTCATTCTGCTGGTGAGATGCTGGACCAGATGTGCCCTGACTTCCTAGATTAAAACTGAAACAGCAACAGAATCCAGGAAATGTGCAGCGTGGAGGGTGATAAATTCATAACAGAAGAGTGAGGCTAGAGAAAGCCTCACTATCTACTATTGCTAGCAGAGCGCCATCTTTCATCTTTTGTCAACGGCCGTATCAGCTTAAACATAAAGATACTGGTGCTTGGTGGTCAGATGCGGATCCACCCGTGGTGGTTTAAAGTCATGCTGTTGAGCTCTGTGAACCATTTTCAGTGTTTTCTGCATTGTGAGCAGGGCAGAGGTGTCTGACCTGCGATCTTGTCTCCTTTGCAGTCAGAAGTGTGTGCTGAGGCAGTGTGTGACATGCCTGTATGGGGCAGATCGAGGTGTCTGCAGCCTGGGGCTTGAAGCCCAGCTCATCAGCTGCCAGACTTCAGAGGCTTCTCAGATACCTGTGTGTGAGATGCGACTTCTGATAAGGCTACAATACTCCTGTTGAGGCAGAATGAGAATTTATGCAAACAGCCTCATGTTCTATTCTGCAAGCAGTTGTGACTGGAGGTTCATTTGTGCATAGTCATCTGTTGGTGTCAGAGTAGGGTGTTCCATAATCTCCCCCCAGACACACACAGACAGCAGAACACTCTGTTCAGGGCCCTTGTACCAAAGGGCAATGGTAGAGGGTTTGCACATAGTTTAGGCACGCCTCTGTTTACAATTGTTCTGGCTGGTGTCTAAGTAACCCCTCCAAGCCTCTTGCACGCATAGATGAGGCATTTGGGAGATGGCTGGATCCAGGTGTGTGTGATGGTTAAATTGGCTTAACATAGATCTGGGTGTGGATAATGGAATATGTGTGTTTGTGGCACCAAAAAAGGCTCGTAGCCTAGATGGGATAAAAGGAAAGGGAGGCTTTCTGGTTGCTGTGCCACTTCCTGTTGGCCCCTCCATGGACTATCCTCCCCTGACAGGTGCCTCTGCCATATTGCCCTGCCTTGGAGCCAGTCAACTATGAGTTGAAACCTCTACTAACTGCGAGCTAAAAGAAACCTTTCTTTTTCTAACGTTGGGTGCCAGGTATTTTGTGCCAGCAATGAGAAAGTTGTTAAGACACTCATATACTTTAAATAATCTCTAAACTGCAGTATTAGGCACTTTCCTTTGTTGGGATAAAATGTCCACTACCCATAATTTAAGGGAAGAAATGTTTATTTTTTTGCTTATGGTTCCCGTGGGTTCAGTTCATGGTAAGTTGGTTCCAAGGATGAAACAGAGTGGTGGAAGGAGGGGAGGTGCTCACTCCATGACAACCGGGCAACAGAGAGAGAAGGGAGAGCTGGGGGTACGAGTCCACCTGGTGGGTCACGGCCCCAGTCACTGTCCCTTCCACCCTGGCCATGTCTCCTCACGTGGGAGCCTTTTGGAGGGTGTTTTAAACCTACCAGCATCATAACAATTATTAGGACGCCTAACACATGTGAGTACTTTGTGAATCATTGTTAGAAATAATGACAGAGGGCGTATGTCTGCACACATTTAGTTCAGTACGTTTCTTCCTGCATGCTTTTGATTCATAGCTGAAGCTGTGGATGTGAAAGCTGTGGCTATTCTTTTGGGCTCTTCCTTTTGGGTCCCTTTCTCTGCTCACAAGTAAGTGAGGCCTCAGAGTGTGAGAAGTGCCTGTCCTATTTCCTCTGTGGTTCTCTTGCCAACTTAATTCATCTTTCTTGTGTGCATGTGTGATGAGAACATTAACCACCTACTTTTGTCGGCTTTCAAATGAACAGCACAGTGTTATTGTCAGCAGTCTGGCACATTCAGTCTCCAGAACTGGAATTCATCTTATACCTGAAAGTTCCCATCCTTTGCTCCGAATCCCCCCATGTTCTCCTCCTATAACCCTTGGTAAACACCTTCTCTCTCTACTTTTATGACTTGGACTTTTGAAATTTCATGTATGGGTGACAGCATAGGAATTTGTCTTTCTGTCTCTGGCTTATTTTGCTGAGCATAGTGTCTTTGCTTCATCCATGATAACAAGAAAGGTAGAAGTTCACTTCCTTACAAATTGAACAATACTCTACTGTGTGCCCGAGTGTGTATTCACAGATGAATGGACACAGAAAATGTATATACACATATATACTCCCAAATAGATGTGTATGTATATTGCATATCTGTATCAGTGGATGAAGGGATACATGAAATATATATACACCCATAAGTAGATGTGTATGTTTGTGGGGATAGTGACATATGAAAACTCCACGTTTGTCTTCATTCATCTCTCAGTGAACACTCAGGTTGCATGTATGCATATCTATTGTGAATAATGCTTCCATAGATGTGATGGTATAGATGTCTTTAAAATATTTTAATTTCTTTTGGATATAATCTCAGCAATCCCTTGGTAGTATGGTAGTTCTATTGCTAATTTTTGAGGTACCTCTGTGATGTTTTTGATAAGGGGTGTGCTTATTTACATTCCCCTAGCAGTACAGGAGAGGTGCTGGAAATGTTAATTAGCTTGAGTGATAATCATTCCACACTTAGATGTAACTAAAAAATTACTTGACGTACTTTAAATACAGAGGTTTTGTGAGTGACTGACGAAGTTAAGATAACTGAAAACACTTCAAGTGGGAAACGCATGTGAGATAACCGAAGTCAGCGCAGGTCCTCAGCCTTGCATTGGGTACCTGGCAGGAGTGCTGGTCCCCCTGGAACCCGCCATGATCGTGGGTGACAGGGGCCTGGCACAGTGGCTCCCCCTGCCTGACATCCAGAGAGACTGTCCCCTCACCACCCCAGGAAGAGACTAAACCTCAGAGTTGGAAGTATGATCTCTACCTCTGTTGCACTGTCATAAAGTTGAGAAATCATGTCAGACCATTGTACATTGGGAACGGTGTCTATACCTTTTTTATTCCTCAGCTGTACCTCAATAATACAGGAAACAAAACAGCAGAGGAATTGTGACTTCAAACAAGGGCATTAGATTCACGAGAGAGGCCTGAGACAGATGTCGGTCCACGGAGAGTGGAAAGGAGTCTGCAGTTAGAGTTAGGGAAACGATACTCTCTTGGTGGCTCAGCTGTGCCATGGGAAAGAGGCTAATAGGAGAGTGTGGGGGGCTCTATTACAAAGGGCACTGGTGTCTTGGAGAAGAACAGGATTGCTCTATTTGTGCTCCTGCTCCTTTTGGAAGTTTCCAAGGCTGCTGTAAGGGACTCTGTGCTCGGGGAGAGACAGTGTGGGGGTGACTCAGGTCAGGATCGTCTGGGCAGAAAGCTGCCCTTGGAGTGCAAGGAGGGGAGAGCGGTGTGGCAGACTTGGGGACCCCTGGGGTGTGTAGAGTGGGAAAGTGAAGAGCCTTCACTTTTGAATCTGGGTGACTGGGAGGACCATGGAGGCACACGCAGTGGAAAGGCTGGAGGAGGCGGACTGCTGTTGGCTTTTGACTTTGGGGGGTGTGGGTCTCCTACACGCAGAGTCTGGGGCAAGCTGTGTGTAAGATGGATCTGTGGCTATCAAGGGAGGGCATGGGGATAAGAAGACTCAGGAGATGAGGCCGTGGGGCACGGGAGCCAGGGGAGACTGGTGCCCAAACCCACATTGCTGCTAGGCAGAGTTGTCCTTCAGCTGTGCCACCGACCACGTGGAGTCAGCACAGGGTCCACAGATCAAAGTCCCTGAGGCTTCAGAGGGAAGAGGTGGTGTAAGGCGGCAGGTGCTAAAATACAGGGCCCTCTGTGTTCCCCTGGGAAGGAGCACATGCTGGGTGTGGAGTCCAGTCACGTAGCTGGCGCTCTGCCCAGTGATGCCTGTTAAACGGAAAGATGTGGTCCCCAATGAGACTTCAGATGCCAGTGGCACCTTGAGGTGTCTGCACCTCCTGTACTGCCGGCTGTAGGCTGTAGAGGCTGAGGTTCCCTGGACCTCCTGCACTTCGATTACTTGTAGACTTTAAGTCATAGGATTCAGGAAGGGTCTGTACTTACAACTGAAGTTGCTTGGTGATGTATTTGGAAACTTCCTCTCTAATGAGTTTCTCTCTCCGAAACAGTGCAGACCAAGTCTCTTTCCTCATATACACAATGTCCTAGCCATTTGTTCATCCTCTATCTTGTTGCGTGTCTGTGTTTACCTTTACATTTAACAATTCAAGTATCCTGCGATCTTCCAAGGACAGTGTAATCCCCCGCCTCACCCACTCAGCTGCCCATGCTCTAGTGGGCTCTGGTCATACGCAGCACCTGGCCTAGCACAGGTCACTGCAGGCACACCCCAGTGTCTGCGGCTCCCACGGGGATGCCTGTCCCACTGCTCAGGCTGCTGTGTGAGCACTGCCTGAGGTCAGCTGGCTGAGCACAGCCATGGGGTCTGCACCGGCTGCCCATCAGGGGAATGCCAGCTGCCCAGAAGTCAGTGCTGCAGTAGTGACGGGCAGGCCCTGAGCAGGGTGAGGCAGGAGTCACAATCAGTGAGAGACAGAGGGAAGAGCACCTGGCCGGTATTCCGGGTCCAGACGGACAGGTGTCTGCACCATGCACCTGCGTCTGTGTGGATGTGGATGTGGATGAGAAGTGCAGTGTCCAGGAAACTGCGCAGCAGGCAGCAGCCCGTACATGGCGCGAGGAGCGGAATATCTGGACAGTATCAATTTATAATCACGGAAATTGTCTGCAAAGCTGTAGAGGAGACTTGCTGGACAGATGCCTCCCGCTGCTCTTGCTCTATAAGCAGAGCTCGCCTCTGTGCACGGCTGAGCTTGAGAGGAGGGAAGGCATCGCTACAGAGGGCAGCAGGCGGCAGCTGGGCAGATGTCGGTGAAGGGAGCCATGGAAGTTTCATGGAAGGGACTCCGGAGAGCTGAGTGCTGATCCAAGCCTGCAGCGTCTGATTTGTTTACGTTCCCTGACACCCTGTGGCTTTTCAGTGAGGACTCAATGTGTCTCCACAAGGGAGTGCAGAATATGGATAAGTTAAAAGTGAGTGTAAAGGAGATGCAGAAAATGGAGGTCACAACACGAAACATAGCAAGGAGGGGGCGGCCGGGCTGCTCCTGTACAAGCCTGTCAGCTCCACACATCTGAAGCAGCCAATTAGAAGCAGAACCCCAGTGTCTTCAGGAAGAAACACAAACCACTCGCTTGATGCCGCAGAGTTCTTCGTGCTGTGTTGACTGGGGTGTGCTAGGGAGGAGACACCATGCTGTGTGTCATTACAAACAGCCTTTATAATGAAACCCTTTTAGTTGATAAGTTGGTGGCAGTTTCTCCCTTTTGGCTGCCAGTGTTCAAACAAAGCTAAGCAAAACAACTAAAAATTGACCAAAGAGAGTGGTCCAGTTTGCCTGTCTGTGTAAGCTGGCTTTACCCGGAGGGGAAATAAGTGTTGACCTGGTTATTACCCAAGGATGTCCTTGGCATACTTTCATCTCTGTCTTCATCATCTCCCAGGGTACTGGGGCCCTTCTGGGGCCTGACCATGATATGGAACATGTGAGCCCTGCACCTGTCACATAACACGTGTACAAGGCTGTGCTGACACAGCAGTAACGAGAGAGCCTGACACACGCTGGCCGAACTGCATGATGGGTCTTGGTTGTTGCTCATGGATGGAGCCTGGGGAGAGAATGCAGGAGCTGGCACAACGCTCCCATGTGCCAAGGGCTGGGTGGGCTGCGGCTTGCCAGGTGCAACAGGCTCCAGGCTCACTTTGCAATTTTCTCCTCACAGGGATAACACTGTACAGCCACCCATACGGAGGGGCCCTGCTGAATGAGGACAAGATGTAAGTGGAAAGTGCATTGTTGCTGCTGCTGCTGCTGCTGCTGCTCTCACCACCGCCAGGGTGGGAGCCTCGGCATCTCTTAGGGAGACATGCAGTTCATGGCGCAGGGTTTGGACATCTCCTTGCAGATGGCAGGAAGTGATTCATGGAAGGAAGTGCGTCCCCCGAGCTTAGAGCGAGTGGGACCAGTGTGGCTGTGTTTCTAAGTAGAGGGTGTCGTAAGCCAGCGAGCTCCCTGCAGGCCTGGGACGGGGCATCTTCCTGGGCACTGGTGTGCACGTGGGCTGCCGGCATGTGTGTGTTTATGTGTGTCGGTGCCTGGCAGTCAAGTGCTCCACCGCTGCCCCCCCAACCCCCTCCAGGACAGTTTTTCAGGTTGACAGAAACGCAGCACACACTGAAGTGAACAGGACTGTGCCCCCAACATTCCTGCGGGAGACCCCTCGCTGTCCTGAGCAGGGCATAGTGTCACTTCCCACCATCTTGTTACGAGGTCCCAAGCTTCTAGCCAGCTCCTCTTTATTCTCATCTCCCTTATATGGCCGACAAACTTAAACACAGTATTATTTATAGCCTTCCTACCAGGTAGAAACATGGCCCTGGGACTGACGCAGAGCGTCCCTTCCCGTGTCCCCAGAGCTACTGCCGTGGGTCTTCGTTTGGATTATTTATTTTGAGACAGGGTCTCAGTAAGTTGCTCAGTTGTCCAGGCTGGGCTCACACTTGCCATCTCCTGCCTCATCCTCCCAGAGTGGTAGGGCTGCAGGCATGTGCCGCTGCGCCTGGCCACAGCATGCTTCAACAGCACTCTGTCCTCCAGTCCGTCCTGCAGCAGGAAAGATGGGTCACAGTTTGCCCTGTCCTCATGATGATTTTCAAGACTCCACCTCTCATAGTCTCCGGTAGCTACCTGGAGTCCAGGCAGCAGCCGGACGATGAATGCTGCAGAAGCAGATACGAGTGGAAAGAAGGTGCAGCCCAGAGCATGGTTTTGTGGGCTCATTCTGTGGGGCCCCAGACATGTCCCTGAAGCCAGCACAGAGAACAGGCCAGGCAGCACTCGCCTGCACAGAAAGGTGTTACTAGTGCTGCAGTTAAAATCTTGGCAGACGGCGTGTGGTATACACGGCTGCAACACTGCTGCAGTCATTTGCAGGATCTCCATGGTTGGAACGGGGGCTGCCGGTGGACCTGTCATCAGTGCCCTCCCTGGCGGGAGTTGCCATCACAGTTCACCCTGATGTGGGCAGAGGCTGTGGTGTGTCGCTGCTGCTGCTTTGGGGATAGCTTTCATCTCATGCAGGAGTCAGCCTCCTGGGGAGACTCAGCTGGGACGGGGTGCAGAAACGCCAGGCTCTGTGCTCCTCGACAGTGTCTCCCCCAAACTCAGCTGCTGTCTACGCTTCAGAGGTTGTCAGGGCTTCTCCTGCGGAGAGCCCATTATAGGCCACACCTGGCCGGTCACTAGTCTTGGCTGTGACAGCAGGAAGGACCGTGCCCTCCTGTCCCCACTAACCTACTGCTGTGCTTTGCCTGCAGCCTGGAGAGCATCCGGCAGTGCGGCGTGGCCCTGTGCATTGTGCTGGGCTTCTCCATCCTGTCTGCCAATGTGGGGAGCAGCGTGGTGAGGGACAGGGTGACCGGAGCCAAGAGGCTGCAGCACATCAGTGGCCTTGGCTATAGGACATACTGGGTCACTCACTTCCTCTATGACATGGTAGGACCGTGTGCACGGGGCAGGCATGAGGGAGGGGCCACCTGGGACCACCCACAAAGACAGGCTGCTCCTGTTGGGGAGAACGTCTCAGGCTGGGTCACCTTCACGGTGCCCACCAGGCACCCAGGGTGGCTTCGGTGGGGAGGGGGCTCAGGGACCTGGAGGTGCAGATCTGGGACATCGGAGACCCGGCCAGGAATGTTAGGGAAATAAGTAAATAATCACCTTGGAGGTGCTGTTTTGAAAGAAGAGGAAGACTAGATGGCAGGACAGGAATGCTATCTGTGTCTTTTGGGAGCCTCATTCCTGTGTGTGTGTGTGTGTGTGTGTGTGTGTGTGTGTGTGTGTAGAGGTGCTAGCATCTTCCTCCACACCATGTCTGCAGGCCCCATGAGCCCCAGGGCGGAGGCCTCCTTGTGTGGTTCCCTAGAGTTCCAGACATTTGTTGTGTGTGAGAAGTGCCTCTGCCGTGACGGATGGATACTCTATGCCCTTCTGTGGCCGACACTCACTTGCTTTGCTTCCAAGTGGTCTTGACCTTTGTCTGGGAATGTGACACCTTCTCCCTCACCTCTTCGTGAGCAGGACGGGCACCCTGATGAGCTGGGAAGTCTCTGGTCCGAGGAGGAAGGCAGCACAGGCCCCTGTTCATTCTCACGGGCCAGTTCTGCCTCAGCTGCCTCACGCTTTGTACGGAGCGTGACATTTTCACCTGTCACTCTTCCATATTGTTTGTGCCTTTCAGCTGGCTTAGAATTTCACTGATCTCTTTCCCTGTGATCATGTGGGTAGGTTTTTCTACGTGCAGTTGTACAGTTACCGCAGTGTGCAGGAGTTGTCACAGCCCTGCCCTGTGACAGTCACTGGCCGTAGGGATTCCCATGCACAGCCTCCGGAGGCTCTTCATGGTGCCCGGCCTCTCAGCATCCGGGAGGTTGATGAATCTCAGCCAAGACGGAGAGGGGCTGGGCCCCAGCTAGTTGGGCAGAGCAGGATTTGGCACCAGCCTCAGCCTCCTACTCACTTTGCTTCCAGAGCCACGCACAGCCTTGGGCCACTTTGGTCTCCCATTTGCATTTCACGATATCTGGTGGCCCCAGCACCCCAGAGAAAGGTGAAGGCTGCAGCAGGAGAGAATAAGCGCTGCAGGGGCCCATGTCTGGGACCCCGGGGGCCACAGCCGGCTCCCTCAGCCCATGGCTCCCGTCTTTCCTCAGCCTCAGTTGTGTTCTCGGCATCCATGCCTCTGCCCCGGCCCTTCTTCACCCTGCAGTGCTTGGCCATGGGGCTCCAGACGGAATATCTGCTTCTTTGGTCAACAGTTTCTTCTATAGTTATCCAAGCGATCACAGCACACTCTCTTTCATGTGGAATGAGTGAGCACCTCTGCCAACCCCCCAGGGGTCAACGTGTGTCCAAGCTTGCTATGAAGTGAATGTGTGTGCTGCTTCAAATCCCCAAGGTGATGCCCTAGGACGCTGGATCTGCGGACGCGGTGGAGTCATGGGAATGGGTCCCCCGCCATGTGAGCAGCAGTGAGGAGGCGCCACCTATGGACCGGAAAGTGCACCTTCACCAGACCCACACCTGCTGAGGCTGTGACCTGGGGCTGTCACCTTCCAGCATGTTTCTGTTCTTTATAAGCCACCAGGCTGTCTTGCTTTTTCCTAGCCTCCTAAATGAACAGAAACGTTACAAGTAAACCAAAGATCTTTTCATTGTTAGAAGCAGCAGAAAACAAGCAAATAAGTCACCTGTGCCAGATACAGCTGGCTCGCGCCTGGGTCACCAGACAGGGAAGAGGATGGCGGGTGGGAGGCCCTGGAGCAGGTGGAGGGGAAACTGAGATCTGAGGAGCAGAGGGAGCCAGTCACGGATGGTACCGAGGGAGCCGCTGCGGGGCACTGCGGGGAGTCAGGAAGGAGCTAGTCCTGGGCTCCCACAGATGTCTGGACTCCTCGGCTCCTCCCAGGGACAGGGCGGGTGACTCGGGTCGCTGGGGCTGTCACCCTCTGGATGTGCAGTGGTGCCCTGCAGCCCTGGAGGCTGGACGTCTGTGGCCCAGTCCAGGCTCAGTGGGCTCCTCCAGAGGTTTCGCTATGGCTCCCAGGCGGCCCTTGAACTCTGGCAATCCTCCAGGCTCTGCCAAGGTCACCGAGTTGTCTGGGCTGGGCTCAAATTTTTGATGCTCCTGCCCCTGTCAGGCCCACGGCCTTTTGGGCCTAAACCTCATCTAAATGTAATCGCATCTTTAAAAGCCCTGTATCCAGATGCAGGCTCATTCTGAGCACCGGTGCTCAACCTGCGAAAATGGGGACACGGCTTACCCCAGAATGGGCCTCTGGTCAGTCTGGGGACCAGCCGCACATGGGGACAGTAGGCACTTTATCCAAGTAGATGTACAGCGTGCGGTCACCTTGGGGTGAGTCACCTCCAAGTGAGGACGGGCGCCATCCTCCTCTGACACAGCCCCTCCCTTGTCGTTTTGTTTCCCCAGCTCTTTTACTTGGTGTCCGTCTGCCTGTGTGTCGCTGTCATCGCCGCCTTCCAGTTAACGGCCTTCACTTTCTGCGAGAACCTGGCAGCCACGGCCCTCCTGCTGGCACTGTTCGGGTGGGTATGTGAGCAGAAACGCTGCTGCAGAATTATGGTTTGTTTCTGAAAGAGAAAACCCTCAGGACGGCTTTGAACCCGCTGTCGGCTCCGTGCTTTTCTCCCTTCCTGAGCAATTAGGCTGCGCCTGCCAGCGACACCGAACAAACGAGCCCCAGCCAGACAGAGTGGCGGCGGCTGGGGAGGGGGCGGTCAGCGGGGGCTGGGCAGACTCGCGGGTACACGGGCCCTGCTTATTCTCGCTTTGCCACTGATCGTGGTTCTCCACGTGGCCGCTGAGCTCTGACACCGCGTGTGGGTGCAGCCTGTCTCAGCGCTGTCTGCCATGTCCCCCCCTCCTGTAATGTTAAAGGTTTGCTATAGCTTTGCCACTTTCTTCCCCGAGGGAAAATGGCAGAAGTACAAAGTCGTTGTGTCAGTTTCTCCTCTGCATACTCACCACAGCCATGCCCAGACCGTGCCCCTTTGGGAGTGGGGAGGTGTGTTCTCACGTGCCAGGCACGGAGGATTCCACAGGGCACAGCAGACTGGAGCTGCTTTCTCGTAGCAGGGGAGATAATTCTCTGACTTATCAGGACTCAGGCCAGTGGTCAATCAAAGTCACAACTCAAATAGCATTCGCACACTTCGTTGTTCTATCAGCGTTCCTGGGTTATTCCAAACATTTAATTAGGGTGCAGGCTTTACTTACAGTACCTCGTGTTATGCGGTTGATGAAGTGATGGAGGGTGAAGAGATTCGCAGCGGCCTGTACAGTCCTGGGCTGTTAATTCTGCTCAGCCTCCGTTTCTTCCCTATGAATAGTATTTTTGTTGCTGTAAGGATAAATTAGGTCGTTCATACGAACTTAGTGGGCAGTGACTCAACAGTCTGGTTAATTTAATTTTATCATTGTTATCTCTAGAATTATTTTACTGCTTAGAACATAGTACGTCCTCAGCTGTAAAGCACGTATAGTCCATGTGTTTATTACACTTCGTTTGACACTAATGAGCTCTTGAGGAAAGGTCTGTATTTGTGTTTGCCCAGGTCCAACAGTCTGATGTCAGCTCACTGATCCAGCTGAGTGGAAAGTGTTGTGTCTCCTTAACAACGCAGGGAGGATGGATTTCATGATAAAATTACTGTAAAATGTAGGGAGGGGATTTCAAAAATGGTAATAACTTTAAATGGTTAGAAACTTGCTCAGACATCTTTGTGGACCTCGATTTGCTCGTGAGTGCCTTTAGGAATTTCCATCCAGTTAGGAATGCTCTCTATGTATGCAGCCACATTTTCCAAAGGATTTCAGGAGGGTCGTGGGGGCCAATAGGTCACACACTTCCTCCAGAAGTTTCCAGGGTGACAGGGGCTGAGAAGTGGCAGTCAGGGAAAATTCCAAGGGAAAAGTGTGAAGAAGGTCAGGGGTGACATGGGGGACCACGGATTCACTGCATTTAAAAGTCCATCAGTTTGTCATGAAACAGAGGCCGTGTCCAGCCCTGGAACTGGTGGCCGTCATGAGTGGGGGCACGCTGGCCGCCAGTGTGGGAGCCCCATCTCTCACATGTGCTGGGCACGCAGTGACCCTGGATGGGCTCCCTCCGCCTGTCTCTGCAGCACCCACAGGTCCCAGGAGTCTGGGGACAGGAAGGGCAGGAAGGGAGCCGAGACCCAAGTCACCTAGCACTGCGCAGCGCCACTGGATGAGCCAGGACCCGAGGGGCTGTGAGGAGGGTAGAAAAGGGCTGCTCAAGGGAGCCAGCATGTGTGCACGCAGTGCTTCTCCTGCCAGGGAGCACTTAGTAGTTAAACTGAGGGGCAGGGGCACAGAGGAAAGAGGAAGTAACAGCCAACACGGTCTGGGTGGTCTGAAGAGACATCAGTCCTGCTTGTATCAGACGCCGGGACCCTCAGGACAGGCTTGGGGTGGGCTCGGTGCCCAGTGGCTGTGAACATGAGGTCTTGGTGTTTTTTTTGGCGTCTCAGGAAATTCATAGGGCATGGGGAAGGGGCTGATTCTGAGGGAAGCAACAACTTCGGACTCTTCTATAACCTTCATGATGCTTGTGAGCAGAACACCAATCTCCATCAGATTCTCAAATCATTAGAACTATGCACATACTTTAATAAAAGCATGGAGAGTATTAAAAGCCACGATTGGTTTCTCAAGACAATACATTATGCTTTATAAGTTAATTTAATATTTTTTCCTCTCAAAACCAGAAAAAGACAGGGGGACTGGCTTTACCAATATATTCATTTCAACCTAGGTTGCTGCCCCCAATCTGTCCGGGATGGAGGGCTAATAACCACAGTGATGCCAGCCTCTGCTCCCTGGAGCGTGCTCAAAATCTGCACGTTTTCACACATTACATAATATCCCCAGCCTGGGTCATGCCATTTAAATATTGGACAAGTAGATCAAAGCATTATCTAAGGAAAAAGAGCCAGAGACAAAGGCACAGCAAGGCTCCTGGGGCTGCCTGTCACAGCACTAATGACATGTCCAGCTCCGATTCCACCCCAGGCATTTTAAAACTACATTCTTATGAGTTAGCTAGATTGGGGTATTCAGCCTGGCAGTGGGTAAGGCAGGTGTCTGCACTGCCCATTGTTGGAGACAGAGGTGCTGATCAAAGGAGGCCTCGGCTTCTGTGCTTTGTTCCGCTGGCCGCATTGGACACTCTGAGCTGCGGCTCCCCGAGTCCTCTTGACCCGACATCATCCGTTTGAGCAGAGAGCACTGCTGGATACCGTCTCTCACGAGGAACTAAGCAAGACCCAATCTTTTTAGTGGAGATGTGAGTGAGCCAAAGGCTAACATGCAGCTGTTAAAAATTCTGTCCAGAGGAAGAGCAGAGCGCTTTGTCTTGTGTTCCAGAACATAGAGCTTGAATCAGTGGTGTTCAGTGAGAGATGTTTTTATTCACTCCCCAGTGAGTTTTATAACAATTAAAGGTAGCCCGAAAGTTGGTTCAGGGTTGTCATCTCAGCAGTGTGGGAGGCTGAGGCAGGGGGTTCCAAGTTCAAGCCCAGCCCGAGAAACTGAGCAGCTTAGTGAGACTTTGAGACATAAAAAGTGGTGGGAATGTAGCTCAGGGCAAAGGCTTTGAGTTGGGCGTCCAGTATTGCAATCAGTCAGACAGTTAATTTTTAAAACGTCGTGTCAGCACTACTGCTTATATTTCACTAGTAAAATTTCTCAGTACTATGATTTTATTTGCTTCTCACAGCAGCCACGTAACACAGGACAGCACTCGACTTTTGCTGGAGAAGGGAAGGCGCAGAGTGGGTGTGCTGTGGGCTCCAGTGCTCTGAACTACTTCATTTGCACATAGGTGCTGAAAGCTTAGTCTCTAGAAGTCATGCCCATCTCTTTGGTAATCATTTTGATTTAATTATTTCACATGGTAACTATTTTAGGATAATGATTTTAAAGCTGTTATCTCCACAGTAATTTCCCTCGTGCCGCAGTGATGACACATGTTGCTGTGGAGTGACGTTTCCGGGCCCCAGGATTTTACGTGCACGGTTCTGTGTACAGTGTTTTCCACAGTGGGAGCCGGTGCCCCTCCTCCACATGCATCCTGCTGCCTTGGATCTCACATGGAAAGGGAAGCACGCGAACGTGACTGTTGCGTCTCTGACAACATGTGATGCCTTGTAATTTTCAGAGCTAGTTAACATATTAAAACAACCTTGGGCATGTAGGAGGCACTGAAGTGTTGCAGGTTAAACAATTCATCACTGTAAGAAAACACTGACACATTTTCCTGGTGTGTAGAGAGTATTGCAGGGACGCCTGCCAGGTGGGGCTCACGAGAAAGGCCAAGGGGCTGAGGCGTGAGATTGAAGGTGGGAGCCCTGCCTATGCTCAGGTGCAGTGAGCAACTTAGTGAGATGCTGTCTCAGAACTATAAAGGGTTGGGGATGCAGCTCAGAGTGAAGGCTGCAGGTTCAATGCGCACATGCACACTGATAGGTGACTTCTCTGTGGTGTTTGGAGCAATGCTTCAGAACACCCGTTTGCTGAGTGGTGTGCTTGAATGTGACCTCTTGTGGCAGCGAGGAGCCAAGGGGAGCTGTCCAGAGCGAGACCTGGCTCTCGGCCTGTGAAGACAGATGAGAGTGGGAGATTTCTTCCTGGGGAAGTTGGGTGCTTCTTTGGTCCTGGAGGCGTCTGCAGGGAGGGTCTTAGCAGGAGTCCCAGGTGCAGCACCCAGATGAGGGTCACAGTGCATATGCCAGGGCACAGGGGCCGTTAGGGGCACTGAGGCAGTGACCGCCAGGACCTACCATGCATGGACTCTGAAAACGAGGCTTCCATTTTGAAGCTGACCCAGGGCTCTGCAGTTTCTGGGTTATCCTCTCTCACCCCCCAGGACAGGGGAGGTGGGAAGGTGGGGCCATCTGGGGCATCAGAGGCCCTGTGGGGAGCACTGCTTGCTACATGGCGGCATCTTCAGATGCCCTCAGAGCAGTGCTGTGTCCAGGGAGGACCCGGGAGGCACAAGCAGAAATCCTGGGCCATAAAACTGCACCCATAACTCTGTCGTCAGGCGAACAGCTGGTACAGGAGGACGGGACCCTTGTCTGTGCTCCTCAGGTATGCGACGCTGCCGTGGATGTATCTGCTGTCTGGCATCTTCTCCAGCGCGGATGTGGCTTTCATCTCCTACGTCTCCTTGAACTTCATCTTCGGTCTCTGCACCCTGCTGATGACGACTATGCCACGGCTCCTGGCCATCGTCTCCAAAGCCCAGGTCAGCAGCCACCGCGTCCCCTCTCCAGGGGCACAGGGAGGGATGCTGGCAGAAGTCCTAGACATGCTGCCAGTGTCTGCTTCTTTAAACCCAAAAGAGAAAGTGATTCCTGTTCACAAATGTCTGCGGCCTCATAGGAGCCCGCAAGGCGTCACAAGCGTGTTCAGAGTCGCATCCCGGCGTGGCGTCTTCCTCAGGGCATCTGACAACAGAACAGGAGGGGGACGGAACACAGGAGAAGTGTCCCCACAAAGCGCCCCGTCCTGTTGTGTGCTAGAAGGCAGGATGGGTCCCCGTCAGGCCACACTCAGGAAGACAATCCTGTCCTCTTTCCTGGGGCCCAGGAACTTTGTTCCAAGTGCTGGAGCCAAGAGCTGTCCTGAGCAGGGGATCACAGCTGGGGAGCACTTTCCCTGTGAGCCAGCACCCCCACTGCCAGCTGCCCCATTGGCAGTCACCCTGGGGGCAGTGCCCAGCAGCGTCCAGGTCGAGATGAGCACTCTCTGCAGATGCCAGGCCTCTGCCAGCTCCTCTGCCCCGGAGCTGCCTCCCTTCCGGTGCTCCTCTGCCCCGGAGCTGCCTCCCTTCCGGTGCTCCTCTGCCCCGGAGCTGCCTCCCTTCCGGTGCTCCTCTGCCCCGGAGCTGCCTCCCTTCCGGTGCTCCTCTGCCCTGGAGCTGCCTCCCTCCCCGTTCCCCTCTGCCCTGGAGCTGCCCCCCTCCCCGTGCTCCTCAGTCTTTCTCCTTCGGCTGACTGCTCCCCACGGTGCCCTGCTGCCTCTTGGGTTTCGATTCCTCACGGTTCCCATGCGTTTGGCTGATGCAGGGTGGAGAACACACCCAGGGGGGGGTCCCGCGTTCTTTGGGTAACGTGTGGTGCTGGTACCATTTCTGGGAGGAAGGAACTCTGGTCACCAGCCTAATCAAATGAGTTCACCCCTCGTCACTGGATTTCAGAGGCCTGGCTTGTTCTCCGTGGATGGGCCACGTCATTTCTCCTGTGTGTGGAAGCAGTGAAGTATGTCAATGTCCACTGCGCAGTCAGTGAGGGGGGATCTGTTTCAATGGTCTGGCTCTACAGTAATCTGTATTCGTATGTCTAGCGTTTAAATAGAAAGCTCGCAGAACAGTTAGTTGGCTGGGATTGGGGAGACTACTGAAGTCTGTGGAAGCAGCAGGCGACTCCTCTCCTCCTCCACTTTCCATAGGACAAGGGCCATCAGGGGTGTCATGAGCTTTGGGGACTCAGAATCAGACCCAAGGTGAAAGTCCTGATGACGGAGCCTCGGGAGCCAGGTCGGGATGAGTCGGTGCAGCGATGTTTCCATTATGTGCCTGGATCCCTGACTAGTGCAGTCTGCTGACCTTGTCCTTCATCCTGGCCTAGGACCGAGGCAGGGTCCTGAGGCTGCTGTGCAGAGCTGCCCCCATCCCAAGCCTTCGCCTATTTATGAATTCTGTGAAGAGCTGCAGTGTTCTGCTGACTCTGTTATCACCAATAACACAAGCTTCCTTTGTGTGGTGTCTCTGCTGAGGCTGGAATACAACTTCACAAAAAATGGAACTCATTAACCCTCTCAGGACTGATTGAAATTTATAACTAGTTACAGTCAAGAAAAAACTCAGGAAGAATTAAGCGAAGCTTTTATACTTTCTCTACATCCATGTATATTAGGCAATACACCATCTGATGGCAATAAATACTGTAAAAGTTATTATTGTATTTTCTGTTGCCCTAAACCACATTCCTTAAGTCTACCTTGCTTACCATGTTTTAAATCTGTATTGTACGGAAAGGTGGATGCTGCGTAGTACGAGATACAGGCAATCCTGTTGGCCAAATGTTTAGTATTTTTCCTGTGAGACTCTGTGGTGTTATAAGTACATGTTATGATAATTTTCACTACCTTATAAAATATTGTTTTATGTTTACAACAGTTAGGTAATTTGACC
>PVIR01014124.1:30290-41014 GCA_004026965.1 Petromus typicus | reverse complement strand
ACCCTCCTCCTGGAAGCCTCTGTTGCACTCATTTTACCTATCTGTCCTTTATTTTCATTTACTTAGATACATAGACCTTTTCATGATCTCTATCTGCCATTAGGTCTATGAATATGTCTTAGTGGCTCTTACCTTAATAGAGGAAAGGAAAACTTACTGTGGAAAATCCAAGTTGCCATTTAGCATCTTCTATATTACAATTCAGAATGTATATTAGAGAAGAAATTAAAATGTCACTGAATTTCCTGTAGTGTGGACACAGTCTCCGCTTAACAAATTCTTAGAGAAATCACTCAGCTTGTCTGACCCTAAGTTCCATAGTTGTAAATTGAGATGGAAATTAACAAATATATGAAGTTACTATTTCATTTAAAATAAGTATGTTTTGCCATCAAAGAGGTTTCAATCAATGTAAAGTAATTCTAAGAGAATATTGAGCAGTCTGCAGTGGGGAGACTCACCTGGTATGCAGAGAAGTCCAAGCTCTCGAGCTTCTCAGATCTAGTGTAGAGTCTCTGGGTGCCTTGCGTTTTATACAGGAAATGTGCCCTGCCTTAAGGAAATAGACTCTTTTTTTACTGCTTTCCTTCATTCCAGCTTCTGGGATGAAAATCTCTGGCTTAACATGTCTTTGATGTTTATTGTGTGACAATGATTTCAGCTAGGCCTGCTTCTCTGTTCACCTTTCATGGGGTGGTTGCCATGGACAAAGGCTCTTTTAAGGGTAATGGATTAAAACAGGAGGAAATTCTTGAGCCTCTAAGATCAGAAGGTCATGTTTCTTGGCCAAGGTCCTAATCTTTAGCCCTGACTAGTCCTATGGGCATCTTAATACCTGAACTGGATGTGGGGATAAGCCTCGGCATTCTGGTTATTCTGGGAGGCCACAAGAGTGATGCAAAATGAGTAAATCATCTTATCTGGGTGTTAGTCTCAGTCATTACATGCCTGTAAGAAGAACAGAGTGGGGCCAATGCTTCCTTTGAAAATAAGTTGTCTTCATTTTGGAAGAGACTTCAAGATGTCTTGTTGACTAGGGAAGTGGATGTCACAAGAATGGACAGGGAAGATTAACCTAATCTTTCTGACATGATGGCCCAGACTTGAGTACCTTGTTACCGGTAGTGTCTGTCTTTTCTAGAGTGAAACCAGAACTGTAGTACATTGGTCCTTTCCATTTATAAATCGGACATTTGCTCTATTCAGGAAGAACTGAAGTCACTAACCTACCCTGAATACACAATATGTTATGAGATGTGGATCTTGGAAAATCCAAACATCCTCAAAAACCAAGTACTTGTAAACGTTTCCCTTCTTATTGCTTTACCACCCTGGCACTCCCGTGAACCTGACAGCCCTGATGTACCCTTGATATGTGATACTTCACTACCACAAGTTCCTCCACAAATTTCCCAAAGCCAGTGGTTGTTCTTTATTCTCACACACTGTCGGCTTATAGTGTGGCATTAGTTGATGGAAAACTTGTGCTTTCACGAATATATTTAGAGGTGTGTGAACTACAGAGAAATGTGGCAAAGTGATCAGGAAGGAATAAAAGAAAGCTAGATGGTGTAGAGAAAGAGGGAGAAAAATAGCAAGAATGAGAGTAAGAGATAGAGGAAGAAGGAGGAGAAAGAAAAGGAAAAGAAGAAGGAGAAATTAAAGAAGAAAGGAAGGAGAAAGAGAAGAGAAGGAGAAGGGGAAGGAGAAGAAACTGAAGAGGAGGAGCAGGGTGGAAGACAGAAAACATTATTTTACAAAGATAATGCTCCCTAACTCTGGGTGGTGCCAGGGCTCTTAATCTGCCTAAACTCTAGTTTCAAGTGTGACATTGGCTCTCCTTTGGGATAGTGTGGAAGTTCCTGTCTCATTCAAATGATCTCTTCGTGGCAGCTAATGCAGGGAGCTCTGGCCATACCCTCCTTGTCTCCCAAGGAGCTGCCTCCATCGTTTATGCCCCACCAGACAGTACTGTCTACGGAGTCCTTGGACCTGTGCATGCCTGGTGCTGCTGATGTCTCTAGGACACTGGCTGATCCGAGGCTCAGGTTGGAACATGGGTTTCTTCCATATTCACCCTTGGTTCTAAACTTTGGTTATAGAAGAAATTCCTTTCTAATTTCTTGTCTCTTACTGCTGGATGAGCTCTCACGTACCCTTCCAAAAGTGGTTCCTCAGTGAGCCCCACAAGAGCCTTTTTGGAATCAACATCTTGGACTCCTAACTTTAGCCCAGCCCGGATATTCCTGTTAGTTTGGTTGGATGCATGCAGTCTCTGAGTGTTCAGGCTCTTTCTGGAAGCTTTTCAAGGCTCTTTCAAGAAGCTTTGTTTCTTTGCTGATAGTATTGAGTGTGGTGAATTATCTGGCTTTAGTTTCTGGGAAAGTAAACCCACTTGCTTCTGAAGATGTATTCCACAACTTCTGATGTGTTTGTCTTCCTTACTGGCCGACTTCTCTTGGCACAAGCAGCTGCATTTCTTTCAACTTCATGGTCCCAGAACCCTCTCAGGGCCTGTTTGTGGGTGGTGTTGGTACCTCTTAGAGACTCTCCACATCTTTTGAATCTTACTCTTTTGACTGTTATGGTTCTGTGGACCGTTTCCACATGTTGTCATGAGTGCACATCTCCTTTCTGTTTCTGTGTCTCAAGGGACCTTGGGAGTCAAGTTCCTGTTGCCCTTTATGACTGTGTCCTTAGTAACATACTCTTTGTAACACACTCATTGTTTTCCTTTGCTTGGCTTCATTCTCCTTAGTGCCATATTCCTCTCCTAAGATTGTGGTTCAAAAGAAATTAATTGTATGTAGGATTTTGTCTTTGGTTCTGATTTGGGGAAATCCTCTGTCTTGGTTCTTGCTAAAAATCCGGAAATTTTACTCTTCTTTCACCATTTATATTTAACCACTTATTCAATATTAGCAAAACAAAAAGGCAAATTATTATTAGGACAAAAGGGGGAAAAGAAACAGGGATATGAGCTCAATGAGACAAGTTTATTTCAGAACAAACATAGGAGAGGCCGTTGTGGCGCTACAGAGCAGACCAGCGAACTCTCCAAAAGGCTGGAAGATCTTTTATAGGATCATTAGTATAAAAAGTGTGGGGCGGGGTGTGAAAGGAAAAGTCATAATGAGACTTTGGGGCGGGGGGAGGTTCAGTACAAAAGAGGTGTGGCCATCTGCCAGGGATAGGGCTTGAAAATATACATGGATCTGGGAGGACCAGGCCAAATAATGATTGGGAATTATAGAGTGTGGCTGTGCTTCCTGGGCCCGACCAACCTGTGACTATGCAGCAAGTGTAAAAGCACCGCAGGGAGAAGGTATTTGAAGTGGCCTCGGCCCAGACCAGGATGGCAGGGGTCAGGTTCCTCCAACTGTCTTTTTATTTTATCACCAGTCTTGACCTAACAGCAGTGTCTCAAAGGTCCTTGATAATCTGCAGATCACGTTTCACAAACTCAGTCTAGAATAACAATTTCCACGTGTTTAGATCTGCAAAATATTTGGGCTGACATACTTGATCCTGTGCAAGACCACGTGAACAGCCTTGAAATGGGCAGGAAGGAAAGATCAGAAAGGAAAGCCTTCCAACCACTCTAGTCAGGATGGTTGTGCTCTGAGAGGGAGCAGGCTGAAGAAAAGACTATTTGGCTGCTAAGGATTTGAGAAATATGATCAGATTTTAAAAGCTCAAATTATTAAGTATGTGTGCTTGCATGACTTCTTATCTGTCATGTCTTAAAAAATAGAAATCCAGTGTTTACAGAAGGACTCATATATTTAGATAGGCATGTTGAGCTCCATTGGAGGCCAGGACTCCAGAGCACTAAAGGTGAGGAGACACTCTTCTCATACACACTTAGTGCAAAGCACTTATTCCATCTTGTCTTATTGTTTGAGTTTATTTAAAAACAGTAGCCAGTGTACTTTTCTGTCCCACCTTCTGTTAGAATAATTCTAGTTCCCATTAACAAAGCCCTTCAAATACAATGAAACAATGAGTTAGAAACCTAATCATCCTGAATCAAACAGTACACACTGTATGAATATATTGAAATATATGGCACCTCATAATTATGCAAAATTATTACCCATTAATTTTTTAAAGTTTCTGATAGGAAAATAAAAGTTACATGAAATAGTGTTAATTTCAAGTATGTGAATGGGTGGACTTAGTGTGGCATCTTAAATGTACTGTCAACTTAGATTTCACTGAAAAGCTAAAATTTTAGTAGAAAAATTAGGATGATGGACTTGAGATGTATGGATATCTGTAGAAATACAGAAATTGGAAAGGAATTTCTAATGCAACTACCTGGAGACAGGTGCATGCCTAGTATTTAGAGGCCAAAGTGGGAAGAGCCACAGGTGAAAGGATGAAGGGTAAGCGGTGAGGAGAGGAATTCTGGGCTCTCTCTTCACTGCGGAGGCTGAGAGCACCTTGGCGCTCACCATGCATGTGGGATATTGAACTGCAGTCTTCCATGGACCCTGCTTTGAGCTACCCAGTCCACAGACGTCTTTAGCACAAAGAATATACCTAAGAATGTTCCTTCCTTTGGGTGTTCAAATATTACTATGACCTTCAAATTTGTCTTCTTGTTGTTGTTCTGATTCATGACACTGGGAATTGAATTGAGGGCCATCCCCAGACTCCTTTTATGTCTTATTTTGAGACAGGGTCTCATCAAGTTGCTAAGTTGGCCAGACTGGTCTCAAAGTCATGATCCTTCTGCCTCAGCCTCTCAGGATGCTGAGATTACAGGTATCAGCTGTGATACCAGGATTTTGGAGAGCTTCTGACCCAAAGATGAAGAATTATCAAAGTACACTGAAGCCTTGTATACATATCTTTTGAGTATAGAAAAACTACTTATCTGGAAAATTTGCGTTATAAGATGTCATTTCATATGCAACAGGAGTGTTTCTACAAGTGGAAAAAAGTCTGTTTAACTGCCATCATGATAGATATTTTAATCAGTGTATATTAAAATAATTTATAATCTGAAAAGCAGTGATAGCATTTCATAATTTTACCTAAGGTGAGTTTAATATTTTGGAGAGGTGTTATGGAGAAGAAGGATGCAGCATAAATATGAGGTACACAGTTGCATTAGGACAATGTAAAAAGAGGCGAAGTCTGGGGAGCAGAACTCCCTGTCACACACGTGATCCCCGCAGAGGGCTTCGCTTCTGCCCTTCAGGATGCCTGGTTCTCTCCGTCAGGGCCTCTTAGAATTGTTCCTGGTTCAGAAAATGATATAAAATGATCATTTATCTTCATCAACAGCCCCTACTCAATGCAAAAACAGAGTAATGTGGGAAAACCTGGGTTAAAACGTCATAACTTTTAAAGTACGTCTCAATCAAGGGAGGTACCGAGATCCTCAGGCATTTCCAAGTGTGGCCAGAGCTAATGGATACAGAGGTGCCGTAGTCACAAGGCACAGAGCGTGGGAGGCAGAGCGGAAGTGTCTTCAGGGATCCTTCCGAGGAGCACGTGGGCTTCCCAGTCCCGAAGGCGGGACTCGAGAGGCCCTGAGCATGGTGTCTCTTGCTTAGTACTCGCCCACACGGAAGCTCTTCTAGAAGTCTTCCGGTCTTGTCTCAACATGGTGTGCTGCACAGCCAATGGGACAGAAGTACGTGCTTTTTTTTTTTTTAAAGTCAGAATTGTGCGTTCACAAAGCCTTCTGTTAGAAACTGATGAAGAAGGTCACATGTCAGTCAGAGGCTGTAGACCACGAGGAAGAGGATGAAGAAGATCTAACGCGTTGTGCTGACTTCTCCAGGAGGCGACACTGCACATGGGTAAGAAGAAAGAGAACAAAGTGGACCGCGCAGCAGGCTCTGATAGGCAGCAGCGTCGTTTATTCCCCTCTGTCCTGGGCGGGGCACAGGCGTGGTCTGCTTTTCTAGGCTCACGACAATTAACTGGCACCAGAGAGATACACTTTACCAAGTGGAATATGGGCAGAAGTGATGAATATCACATTTGGGTCCCAGGAGTAAGTTTTCCTGCTCATATCCAGACTTTTTCCAGCGTCATACATCAGTGTGAATTTTACCACCTGCAAGGTGACGGCTCACACAGGGTAGGGAGCTTTCCTGCCAATTCACATTGAACTAGGACACTTGCCCAAAATTAAGTTCTTTTTCTCTAAGATACTGCAATTATAGGCTTTCCAGGTTAAATAATTTATCATATGGTAACTGGTAATTAATTTTAATTTTTGCCGTTTAGTCAGGGAAAATTTTTGTTTGTACTTAGTTTAAAAAATCAAAGCCAAAATGATTATGAATAATTGAATACTAACATGTTTTAAAAGGGCTTCTATTTCTTAAATAATTTATTATGACCAAATTAAAATTTTATACTATTATCCAACATATAAAATGAAAACTATTGATAATTTACATTGCTTAATATAATATCTACCTTAATGCGTTAACATAATTCTATAATATATGTGGTCATCGATTTTCCCTTGAGGAATGTTAACAGAATCGGACTATCTCACCTCCTACTTCCAGACCCGTTATCTTACGTGCTGGAAAAATGGACAAACTTCAACTGTGGAACCTGTCGGTCCAACGGGAGAGAAAGACCTTTGTCCTCAGGAGTTCTGTGCCCAAGGAGATACAAGACATTGTTCTGCAACTGTATGCATGAAGACACAAGAAAGACCAAGTATTTTGCAGTCTTTAGCCTTGCTGCTGTGGGTGTCCAGGTTAGAGCACGAGGTTGGGGGAGGGAGCGTGCTCTAGGTTCCCAGCCCAGGAGCTGTCTGGGTGTTAAGAGTTAGTGCACTGCATCTTTCATGGAAAGTTCAAACTTCTCAGCAAAGTTAAGTAACAGTCGGCTCCAGGTCCACAGAGAAGCTTTGCAAGGGCCCTGCCTTTCCTGAGTCTGCAGACCAGAGAAGTCAGACTGCAGTTCAGGACGGCTGCGTAGAATGGGAACTGCAGGGCAGTTTGGCATATGCCGGAGCACATCTCAGAGCCCACCCTTTGGGGATGCCAGAGCCCAAGGAGGTTGAATAAGACCCAGAAGTCTACGCTGGTCTCTCTCAGCTCCAGGGAAGTGTACTGTGGGGCCAGCGTGGGTGAGTGTCGAACATAAACCAGAAGAAAGCACAGTGGAAAATAGGAAGAGAGACTTGGCAGAGGATCAGATACGTTAGGTAGGAGACGGAGGACCAGACTAAGAAGGTGGCTGTGGATATTCAGGAAGGAAGCAGCCAGCAGCACAGTGGGAGGTCTTATCCACAAGTTTCTGATGAAGCAGATAGTATTGTCTTTCTTTTCACACACATACAGACTCATGGTCCTCCTGGGACAAAAGAATGTGAATATGACAGTGATGAAACGAATCTTGGTGCATATCGGCCGTTCAACATCTTGCGAGCAGTTTGTACCTCCGGTTCCTCTCACACAGCTGGTGTGCTGCCCTCTACTGTTGGCCAATAAAAGGACATCCAGTTTACTGCATCGCAAAGGAGGATCATGGGAAAAGGGCCCGGATGTTAGAGCCCCACTTCTGCCAGGTACCTTGCAGCTTTAAGTCTCAGGGTCAAAACCAGCAGATGAAACCAGAGTCTCTGTGAGTGAGGGGGAGCAGTGGTACCAGGTTTCCCCCGAAGGATTTAGAATTACACTGCACAGATTCTGACACAGCACAGAAAACAAGCGTGAAGTCTTTGCTTATTATACCTGCTAAAACCGGAAGTATTGGAATTTTTCAACTCGGCCATTGTGCTTCTCAGTTCAATTCTAATAAACAGATTAAACTTGCGTTGCTCTTTGAAAGAGAGACTGAAGCTCATCAATTTGTATGGCCTTAAATTTTTAAATATTTAAAGCAACATTTGATTATTTTATTTTTCAAGGAAGTATTTGTTGAGAGAAAGCTTCTAAGAAAAACAGAAGGGGCCCCTCAGCAACATTTTCATGAATATAATTTCAATTTGTGAGACTGAATATGTTTCAGGTACAGAGATATTAAAAGAAAAAAAAATAAATAAGGCCTTTTACTCAGCAGCTCTATTTACTGCCAGACCATTTTGTACAAAGATGTGCTTAGGTGTTATATGCCATAGTCTTTTATGTGCTCTCTATGTTGCCTAAGCATATTTCCATATGATTCAATATTATTATTATTATAAGTTTACACTATATTCTAGCGCTTACAGACACAGTAGCTCATTGAATTAATTTCCTTTATAGAGAATGTATTTGTTTCTCTCCTCTCTTTTTAAAGTAACATGTGCACATGTTTATATAATGTTGAAATGATCACCTAGTAAATAAATACTCGTCCATAGGAGTGAATCTGTCTTAGCCGAATCCAGAAGACGTGATCTTTGAGGACTTGAAAGACCTCTTTACACCCCAGAACTATTTGTATCAGTAGCCAAGTTCACACTTGGGGCCTGGCCCTCTAATGTGACTGATCCTGGAGATGTCAGTGACATGTTCCATCACGTGCGTGAGCTGTGAGTCACTCCAGCGGGTGCACACCTGCAGACCCAGGTGAGCTCATCCTTCCTGCCGGTCCGACAATGACTTAGCAGCTTCCAAACCTTGCTGGACAATTTTTTTTCTTTTATTTTCCAGACATCTGATCTCTTCTCAGCAGTTCTCGGGGCACCTATGTATCCACAGGTGCCTCTTGTCTCTCACCTCACACATCTTTGTCGTGGACCATTCACCTCCAGTGACTCCTGCAGTTGTTCAGAAAGCCCTGGCCGGACCCTCGGACCTTTGGCACCTGCTAATCCATGGGGAAATCAGAAAGACAGATCTGAGTGGGAAATCCAGAGGCTGAGTCTGGCCCAGAAGCATGACTCCTGAGTGACCTTAAGTATCACCTTCCCTTCTCTGGATACTTATCGCTGTATTAATCTGGAGGACTCGGTGCTCATTAAAGCTCCTTTACAATAAAATTTCTATTGTAATGACCCTCTCTCGCTCACTTTTGCTTCTTGGTTAGATATCTTTACATTTTATTACCTACAACAGTATAGACCGAGGGCTGCCTCGTCCCTTCCCTCCACCCACGCACATGGTTTCACACCTTCCAGGAGCTCCTGCTGCAGCTGAGCCAGGGTCTCCCTCTGCTGCTCTGACTGCCACTCGAGGACCCTGGGCTGGGATTCATATTGCTTCATGTTAGCTGTGATATAGTCCAGCACCCGGTCCAGGTGCCTGAGCTTCCCCAGCTTCTGCTCAACCAGCAAAGAATCCAGAAGCGCAGGGCCACACTGGATGCATCCAGCAGTTCCAGCTCCTCCTTTGCGATATTATTTTCTGTTTGTCGTGCCTCAAGCTGCCACCTCGCTACCAAGGATGCCCCAAGCCGTCTGCAGTTGTTGGTGTCTCTCCACAGCTCCCTGCAGCTTCTTTTGGGTCAGTTCAGCTCTGGCCAGAAAGCAAGCCTGCAGGGAGGAGAGATCACGGGGTCTCATGCTCTGGAAGGTAACTTAGCTTCCTTTTCTGGCCCACTGTAGATCTGTTTTCCCTTCAGTATTAACTCCCTCGTGTTATTCGGGCTTTTAGTCTTATTTGCATAATTACTGTTTTTGTTCTTAGGAAAACTGGCTGAACTTTTTGTTTTTTGTTTTTCTGCTTTCTTTGATGCATTTACTTGCATGCTTTACTTAGAGGAGTGGTAGGATGTGTGTGGGTGCGTGGTACAGAGAAGGCTGCATTTCTTTTGCTAGCGTGTGCACGGGAAGGTGGTGAGGATCGACTCCCAGGTTCCTGTAGGTCGGGCCCTGTGGACTCCACTCTCCTTGCAGCGGGAGGATCAAGTCCTGCGGAGTGGCCACTTAGTGAGAAAAGAAGAGCAAGTCGGGTGAACATGGCAGATCGTGTATATGTGAACTGGGCCACTTAGGTCTAAGTGTGTGCACACGTGTGTGTATCTATCTGTGTCTGTGTTTGGAGACCTACTGTGTGTACTGAGTAGACGTGTGTTGTGTTTGGCTCCATGTGTCGGACAACAAAAAGAGAAGAAAGAGGAAATAGTTGGGCTGGACTATACAGACACACTCTTTCTCTGGCATCATTTTAAAAAAACAAGTCACCTGAACAGAATAAACATTATGTGAGCACAAGAACTTCACATCAGAGGTAGCTTGAAGCAGGAACCCTGATACTCAAGTGTGGCTCTTGCAGGTGCAAGAAGGAAGCCCTACTGTGGCTATGCAAGGTTTCAGACTGACCTTGGACACTCTGCCATTGCTAGACCAGGAGAGTGCCTCATGTACAACACACACACACACACACACACACACACACACACACGCACACACACACCCGCATGCGCATGCACACGCTGACACAATCAGCTATCTTCTGACTAGAGTCAGTCTTACTGCTCTGGCTCCTGCTGAAGCAGGGAGAGCTGTGAAAATTAGATTGGCCAGTGACACACACAGTCGAGTGTAGCATTAAAACTGGTTTAATGAGGCGGAACAGGGAAGAGAGTGACTCCTTTCCTCCCAACATCCCTCCTCTTCACCTCTGAACCCCTGGGAGACTAGCTCACTAGTCAGTGAGACTTTCAGCCTTGTCCAGAGGCTCAGAAATCCTCTGGAGTGAGTGCAGGGACATTTTTAGAAAGCACAGAGGGTCATAGCATGCTCGTTTCCAGGTCAGTGGGCAAAGGACTTGCAAGTAGAGTGGGAAGGGGGTTCAGTGTATGGCGATCGGCTC
>PVIR01014124.1:0-30190 GCA_004026965.1 Petromus typicus | reverse complement strand
TGGCAGGGCTCGGGCGCCTTGGGGTGGCAGGGCTCGGGTGTCTTGGAGTGGCAGGGCTCCTTGGTTTTGGGGGCACATGGCTCCTGGGGTGGAGGCTGGCAGGGCTGCTTTGCCTGGTGCTGGTGAAGCTGAGGGGGTGTGGTGCAGGGCTGCTTCTGCTGGTGGGAGCTCATGCTTCAGCAGTGGTGGATCCTAGAAACAAATAAAGTGACTCAGTGGTTTAATGACGCCAAGAGGAAGTCAAGCTCAATGTCAAACATACTTCATTCAGGCCCATCCAGCGGACAGCGCCTCTCTCCACTCTCACTAACACCCGACATCTGAAAGTAAAATCAATTGCAATCATTTCTGGGACCTTTCAAGAGGAGGAGCTTGAAGGCACATCGCTTTGTCCCAGTTCAGGGGGGTCTTTGCTCTGCACCCTTCCTCAGGCATGCTACACGGCTCACGGAAAAACGACTGCAGAGAGCTGCTTCTGCCTGGCATGTGAGCTCACACGCCAGGCCTTTGGACAGTGGCATCACTGACTGCCGCCTGTCCACTCCTGGCTCCGCACAAAACTCCCTGCAACTTACAGGATGACTCTCCTCTTAGCTCAGGCCTCTTGGTCTGAGCAGAGGGTTTCTGCTCACTCAGTCCCCTCTGAAATGCTTTCTTTCCAGTTTCTGCCTGTCAAATACTCCTCCGCGGTAGCTCACATTCCCCACCACAACTCGGCGGCTCCCCTTGAGCAGAGCTCCCCGGACTGACCCCTTACCACCCTCTACCCACCTTCCTCCCATCTACTTAGATACACGCCTTCCTTTCCCTGCTAGATGATAAGTTTGCTAACTCCTCTATTGGTCTGAATTATCTAAAGTGCCTGCCACACAGACACAAATGCACACGATAAATACTTAGTGTTTAGTATCTGCCTGGCGAATTAAATTTCTGTAATAAGTGTCACATTGGAAAGACTGGTGACACTGCCGACACTGCGGAGCTGAACTTAGCCATGTCAGCTTTGAACTGTGAGCATTGGAATGAATTCCTCCTCTTCCCAGAGCTCGATTTTCATAACTGTCCACAGCATAGCCAACTTAACTACATCTAAATTCTCTTCAGGCCATGGACTCCTAAAGTTGTTCAAAAAGCTATGCTCGTATTCTCTAACTCTAGTTAACATCCTCCCTCAACTTCTTACACACATTCACTTCATCCACCTTCCAATAAGAAAAGAATAAGAAAGAATTTCAAACCGTTTGCTCTCAGAGACGCACCTGGTACCTGGAGAAGAATCGGCTGGTCGGGGTGCTTGCGTCTGTTGTGAGTGTGACGGCCGCTGGCTTTTATAAGATGAAGGTCTCGGGAAGCCGACTGGCCCTGACTACTCTGTTTTCATTCTTGTTACACGTGAGTCACGCTGCTCCCCTCATCACCCTGTGACTCAGCTTTCATGATGAAAACACTCACCTGATATCACGGCCTGGCAGCCTGACAAGGATATCATCCCGGTCCCACGGCCACCGTCCCCCGGTCCCAGGTGTCCTGCTGTGTGGGGGAGGGGTGAGCAACAGGCTCCGGGCTGAGCTGCTGAGTGGGCCTGGAGGAAGTCCGAGTCCTTTAATGACCCCGGCAACCACCGCCCTCCCCATGCAGGAGCTGCTGCTGTGTCGTGTGGGAGATGATGCTTGGGCACGTGAATGAGTGGGGAAAATAAAAAGAGGGGCTGAGGGGGCACCACTACCTGGCCACCTTAGTGACTGCGAGTGCTAGAGATGAGGACTTGGTGATGGATTCCTCAGACCCAAGACCTTCGCATTTATTTCTCCCCTTGTTCTCTCAACTCCATTGAACCCCACGAATTCAGGATTATTTACTTCTGCCCCACCCCTCCCTGACTGGTTTACTAATCTGGGAAAACCTGCTTTGCTTTCACCAACCACACCTTTACCTCTCTGCTGCTTCGGAAGTTTTCAACAGCTCATTCCCCTTTGGAACTAGCCTTTTCCCTCCACTCTGCCCACCAGCTGCTCCTGGTCTTTTCCTGCTGTCCAACCCAACTGAATTCTGCCTCTACCGGAGAACAGGAAAACCTTTTCTAACTGCCTCCACCCAAACCCAGCACAGACCCCCCAGGGCTGAGCCCTCTACCATCTCTGCTTGCGTCTGCCTCCAGCCTCAGCACCTGGAGAGCCACTAACTGCAGTGTCTTCTTCTCTGTTCTGATTTTGTGACCACCCAGGTCCTGGCTGTGCCTGCTCAGACCAACGGTGTTCTCATGATCCTATTTCTCTCCTCTTCACTCAACAAATTGTAGCCAAGTGTCTAAATATGCTGGTCACGCTGGTCATTCAGCGAGTCAGTTGAGGCCAAGCCCCATTTCCTCTACCAGGTGGGGAACTCCTTCCAGAGAGAGTGTAAGTAACTAGGCTTACTGGCCCTCAGGAAACCTAAAGTCCTCACATCTCAAGGATAATTGGGGATTTAAAGCTGTGAGAGGTGATACAACTCATCAAAGGTCAGAAAACAACCCCAAAAGGGAAAGAGCTCAGCATAGGAAGTGAAAATAGTGCACGCAGATACATGATGAAAGTTGGCGGCTCCCCTTGAGCAGAGCTCCCCGGGCTGACCCTGTACTGCTCTCTACCCACCTTCCTCCCATTTACTGAGATACACGCCTTCCTTTCCCTGCTAGGTGATAAATTTGCTAACTCCTCTATTGGTCTGAATTATCTAAAGTGCCTGCCACACAGACACAAACACACACGATAAACACTCCAGTCTTGGCCCTGGGTCCACTTACAGTTCTGGCAAAGCTTTGGTAAATAGTGAAACAAAGGGAGCCCTGCCTGTGGGTGAGACTTTAACAGTAGCAAAGATGAATCTAAAGTAGGAATAAACTTGATAATACTTGATAAGTATTTCTAAAAATTCAATTACTATTCTAAAAAGAGAAGGAGATGAATTAGCATTGGTAGAAATAAAGGATAGATTAAATTTAATGTCAGCTCGGTGGCCCAAGGTCTGAGAGAGAAAGGAAAAGGCTAACTTGATGAAATGCTTATTGTGAATTCAGTTGCTTCACTAAGAAGAGGTCTCATTGGAGCACAGTGAGAAGATCCATGTTCTCCGGCCACTGGGACACAGATGGTGCCTCGGAGGACCTACCTAGCATCGTATTCCCTCTCTTCTTAATGGTCCGCTGCTGAAGATTATCCCTACCATGGGACTTTTCTGTCCTAGGGTCATAAGAACAAGGGTTCCCGAGCCTTACACCAGCAATTTCCTCTGAACAGTATAACCACAGTAGAACTGAGGTCACTGATTCAGAGCTGCATTCCAAGCACAATCTCATTACAGGTGTGGCCATATTACAACTCCAGCATGCAGATGGCTTCTTTCCTTCATCTCAAACCCTCACTCCCTCCTCCAAACACACAACCTCTTGTGAACTGGAGTTCATGCAGCTTCCTACCACATGCCAGTAGCCACTGGTTCCTATGCACCTCACCCAGGGTCTGCGTGCACCTCACCCAGGGTCTGCTGTGTAACAGGTGCTCAGTAAGCAGCAACTGCACCCTGCCTGACTGGTTAGATTTCATTATGTCTGAAGAAAGGCTGGGATACTGCTGAGAAATACTGTTCTTTGGGATGAGCTGAGAAGGGGTGTCAGGGTTCAGTGAAGGTCACGAGACACTTCTGCCTTCCTTGCCCACCTGTTTCATTATGAGCCAGATCATGCTATATCTTGCTCTGGGATGGTGCCAACACCACCGTCACACCCGAGCCCCAAGCTTCTTGCCTCTCTTCAAAAGTCTCCTCTAGGCAGGCTTGGGTCTCTCTCCCACCCAGCGTTCTCCAAAGCTGGTGCGCTCCCCCGTCCTGCCCTGGTGGGAAGAAGTCTTACCAGATATGCACATAATGCCAGGCTCTCCTGCCTGCTCAGCCTGTGCTTCCTCCACTGCACTCACGACTGCTCTGGCTTGCGGCCTCTGGAGCTCTCCATTGTCCTTGGTGTGATTCTTTCTGTCTATCTAAAGCTTAGGGTTATCTATCTAAAGGCTTGTGTTAAGGCTCTTTATCTTCTCAGAAGCTTGTGGGTTTCCTCTCCCACACCAAGGTGAGGTTAGACTGGGATAGCTTGGGACAGGACGCACATCGCCCAGGATTCTCAGCCTTGCCAGGAGCCCTGCTCAAGATCCAGAATGCTGCTGTTCTTCCCATGGTGAAAAGTGATCAATGGCTGGATCTTCTGCTCAGGCTGAGAAATGTCTGTAGTCACCATTTCTTAGCAAAGCAGGGCAGAGTAGTGACTCTGAACCTATTCTGTGTTCTGGTTACTCCTTCTTCACTTCCTCAAGGCCCAGACTTGCACAGGTCACGCAGAATTCGAGTTTCTTCCATTTACACGTGTGTGTGTGTGTGTGTGTGTTTAACACCAGCACAGTAACATTTAGAAACACATCTTAAGAGAGTTTTACATTCGTCTGTCTTCTCTGATCATGCAGCAGAGGCAGGGAGGCAGTGTGTTACATGTTCTATTCTGGTCGGCAGTTTTAAAGGTCTCCCCGGCACCCAGACCGCCTCCCCAAGAAAAGCAAAAAGAAACACCCTGTGTTAGGATTCTGTGGAACACTTTGGCCAGACAGAGAAGAGAAGCTAAGTTTGCAAACATGGGTGCAGAAAAGAAAGGACATGAACTCATGGCATTACCAAGCCTCTACTCCACACTCACTCCAGGAGACAGAAGAGACAAGTGGGGGATAGACTTGTTCCAGGCTGTACTGTCTGCTTGGCAGCAAAAGGGAACCAAAACTTGAGGTGTCCATTCCTTCTCCATTCTGCTATCTCTCCAGGAACAGACCTTCCCTCGCCCTTCACCTTTGAGGCCAAGATGCAAATCCAGCAGTGTAATTCTGTGGTCTGTATGAATCTCAGTTCATCCTACCTGTACTTTGGAATGATAATATTTGCTCCCAGAGCTGTTATTAAAAGAGATAACATATGCAAAACACCTTCTGGGCTGACTAGCACATAGTGGAGGGCAATAGATATCAAATACCTCTGTTCTCATTTTGGTCAGAAGCAAACTCATCTCCAGTGACTCAGAAAATTCCATAATTTTATTTATTTCTGAAGTACTCAGTCAGTCAGTCATTTAGTGCATACTTGCTGAGTGACAGTCAGTTGTCAAGTATGAAGTCCCAGCTCCACGATGGCCAGTGGAACTGCGTTCTCTGAGATTAGGGGACCCATTCCTATCGATGGCAAGTGCTATTCAGCCTACTGCAGCACAAGAATCACTTTGGATCTTGCAAAAAATAAACCTATAATCGCTCTATCTTACTGGCATAGACAGCTAGGGAAGGGTCTACAGAGTGTGCTTCTAAAATACGTACATGATTAAACAAGTCAGAAAACACCACTTGCTAAACACAATGGTGTTTCAAGTCTGATCTCACTTTTCATCATCTAATACCTTTTTTAAAAAGCCTGTGTCTGGGGCCGGGGAGTTAGCTCAGTGGTTCCGGCGCCTGTCTTGCAAGTGCAAGGACCCGGGTTCGATTCCCCGGTAACCACATAACAATACTGGGTGTGGAGACCCACACCCAGCAGCAACCAGCACCACATACCACAGTGCCGGGCGTGGTGGCTCACGCATGTAATCCCAGCACTCAGGAGGCAGAGGCAGGAGGATTGTGATGTGAGTTTGAGGCTGAGCTCAGGGCCAGCCTGAACCACAAAGCGAGACCCTGTCTCAAAAAACCTAAAAAAAAAAAAAAAAAGCCTGTGTCTACACTCCACTGCAGAATTTTGTTTAATAAATCTTTTTAAGTTCCCAGATGAAACTAGGGTTGGGAATCATGAGCAGAAGTGTCAGCTTCTAGCACCTCAGTCAAGCAGGAAAAGCCCAGTCTGTGAACTACGCCAGGTGGAGGGAGGTGCAGGTGGATGCTAAGGTGCCCGGGCAGGTGTCCCTGCAATTAGATGCTAATGAATGTGGGTGTCTGGCCTGAGGGCTCCGGGAGCCTTGTGAAGCAATTAAGTCTCATCAAAGGAAGGACTTGGACACACCCCTCGTACCTCACTCTCCCTCCAGGAAATCCTCGCAGGACAAGCTTGGGCTGGTTTGGCAGGCTGTCCTAGGTCCAGGGCCCTGGAGCCAGGAGACAATTTCGGGTCAGCTTCCTGGACACTGTCACATGTGTGGTATGGAGACTATCTGGTGAGCTGAGGGTTCCATCATCCTACCTCAAGGGGCCTTTGGTCAGGCCAGGTCGTGGCCTTTGTGGTCTCAAAGTATTAACAAAGTGCTGTTCTCTGCTGCTGAAACAGAAATCTCTTTTCTGTTCCTTTAGATTCCATGGTGGCAGCTTCCAAAGTTAACCGACAGATTGATAGACAAGAAGTTGTACAAGTTCTATTTGTATCAATATTGTACATGCGTAGAAACTTCACAGAAAAGTGAAACTCAAGGAAAACAGAAAATAAAATCTTAAAATTTATACAGAATCACAGAAGACCCTCAAATAGTCAAAGAAATCTTGAGCAACAAAGCTGAATGCAACATACAACCTGACTTCAAACTATACTATAAAACAATAGTAACCAAAGCAGCATGGTGCCAGGATAAAAACACAGTATGATGGGATAGAACAAAAAGCTGAGCTTAGGTCCATACATTTCCAACTAACTGATTTCTGACAAAGTGCCACGAGTGTAGAGTGGGGAAAGAACAGTCTTTTCATAGGCTCTTGTTCTATGGTACCAGGGAAACTGAATATACTCATTAGAAGGATGCAGTTAAACCTTAAAGTCTGGAGGAAAGCACAGGGATATGCCCATCACACTGGCTTGGGAGATGAGTTTTTGTATATGATTCTGTCAAAAATAAAAAGTTTTAAAAAGACCGGGGATTTAGCAAATGGTAGAGCAGCTGTGTGGCATTGGATTCACAGTGAAAAAGCATAATTAATGCAATGGAAAGAGAGAGCAGTGTGTAGTCACCATACAGTGGGGTGGTTACGAGGGGATGAGGTGTTGGTCAAGTAATAGTTAAAGAGGAGAAATACAAAAAGGTATGTCAAGAATAAGCAAATAACATGGAGACAGGAGGTGGATTACTGGGATGGGGACTAGGACGTGTGAGGTGGGGAAAATGGGGAAAGATTGCTAATGACAGTGGAGTTTCTTGTCTAAGTGATGGAAATGTTCCAAAATCAGTTGTGGTGAAGACTGTACCACTCTGTGAATGTACTAAAACCACTGGATTTTATACTTTAAAGGCGTGAATTATATGGTACATATATTATGTCTTAAGCTGTTTTTAAAAAATGAGACCAAAACAAAAATGAAAGGTAGAGCATATGGAATTAAAGGCATAATAAATTGTGGGACTGAGCGGGAAATCTAAGGGGAGACAGCAAAGATAAGGGTTCTTCAGTAAGGATGTGAGGATCCTCCTCGGCCTGGGCGCTCTGCCTGCTGTGATGAAGGCTGCTCTCCTCATACTGGTGAGGAGAAGGGGGGGTGGTTTAAGCTCCTCACAAAGGAAGTGTAGATTGACTCATTGTTTTGGCAGATAAAAGCAGTGCGGCTAGAGCTGTTCATCCTCGATTTCTTTCAGGTCAAAATAATCCTTATACCAAAGAGGCACATGTCAACATGGCAAATCCTGGTGTTCTCCAGTGACCTCTCCTTTGCTCATTTGTAGAAAATGAAATTAATCTCTATCTTTCAAAACCACCTAAAACTCACTGCTGCGATTTCTTCTCTCTGGCTCCCCCAATCGGGAATTATTCATGGGGCCCCATCTTGTATCTAATTGTGTACTTACCTCCTAGCTCGTTTATCTTGATATGGGACTTGTGTGTCCCGAACACTTATACTTTGCTCATTAGGAGATCACTAGTTCCGTCCAAGTGAGGTTGAGAGGGTGGAGTAAGAAATATGATCCACAAAAATGTGGAAGCCCAGAAGTATGTGAAGATCCACCTTGCTTTAGGACAGGAAGGAGGTGTCCAAACCGATCTCTTGTTTTGGGAATCTGGTGCCGAGATTTTAAGCACTGGCTCAAGGTCCCAGATTTAGGGAGTAGCAGAGCCAGAAAAAGAATCCATTTCTCGTCTTCCCAGTACAGTACAGTGTGCTCTCTGGGCTGGAAATAAATCACAACCACTTTTAGCATAGATTCCTGAGCCCCAGTGAGTGGCTCCCATCTGACCACTTTCCAGCCAGGGGAGACTCCTCGACTAGTGGTCGGATGGAAACGACAATATCAAATCCATCATTTCATGAACATATTACATATCCTCACAAAAATACTCCCAATAATTGTTATTAAAAGATTATCACTCTTCATGTAGGAGAAAATTAAGGCTTTTGACTGAAGTGACGAGATACAATCACACAGCCTGGAAATGGAGAAGCTGAGCCGCAGCTCTGTTCAGCCTGGCTACCAAACCTGTCTCACAGAGGAAGCGGAGGTCTCGTCTGAAGAGCTTCCCTGCAGGTCGCAAGGCCGGGTCAGTTTGCCCCTACAGGATACCTGGCCAGAAGAGGAGGACCAGAGGACTTGAGGGAGCCAGGTGTGTGGCAGATGGAGCAGGTGGGACGCTGTCTGCATGTTTTTTCCTAGGGAGCAGAGCTTTCCGGACAAGTGGAATGGGAGGATTGGGAGGGGTGGGAGAGTGTGCCACGAGCCGCCCCTTCCCCTCTGCAGCACTCTGGGGTTGGCAGGTGCATTGTCCTCAGAAGAGCAGGACTGTTTAATCTCACAGACTTCTTGTGGACAGAGTTTGAAGATATAGTGAGGTAGGAATTGCTGAAGTGCACACGGGCACAGTGAGAGACACGTTTGAACCTCTCAGGATGGAAATGTGGTGAGGTACTTTTTAAACATTAGTACATATTTTTAAAATTTTTACTAGAACACATTTGCAGTACATAACAATCACATTCACTGTAGGGAGATGGTACATGGACAGAACGCATCTCAATTCTCTTTGTTGTATTATAAATATATTATGCAGGAAGATACACACAGCTCAACAATTTTCATAAAGTGACCTGATCGGTTTAAGTAGCTCCCAAATAAAGACAAAACTTTACCAATTTCCTTTAAAGTTTATCCTGCAGTCATTTCGAGTTATATAAAAGTCATGCAATATCTACTTTTGATATTTATTTTCTTGATTCTTTGTAAGTTCTATCAATGTTATGTGGTGTGGTTTGTCTAATCTCTTGATATTTCATTGTATGAATATCTCACAATTAATACATCTACTCTCCAGTGATGGATGCTTGAGACACCTTCGACTGGAATTTTATTACAAATATATCTTGCTACTATAGACAATTTTGCAAGTAAGCTTCATGGAACACATATACATATTTCCATGGTGTATACACTAAAGAGTGGAACTACTGGGATAGGGATGCTTGCATTATTTTTTTAAAAATGGTGTCCTATAGTTTTCTATAGTGGATTTCCAGTTTCCATCGGTGATACTGTCTGCCTCCCTGTGTCCACTCCCTCACCGACACCTGATATTATCTGTCCTTTTAATTTCAGCCCGTGTGGAACTGTGCAGTCGTATCAGGATTTCATTCTCATTTGCACATTAGATCAATTTAAAGATAATGGATAGCTCTATAAAATAGTCTCCCAATAAATGAACATGACACATCTCTTTATTCTTTCTACTTTCTCGTGGTAATGTTTCATATTTTTAGTATAAAAGTCATGTAGCTTTCATTAAATTTAATTAAGATAATAGGTATAATTTTAATGATACTTCTGTTTTTAATCAAGGATAAACCAACCCCCAAAAGGCACAAATCTTAAGCACACCTCATTGTATTATTTGGTCTGTTTATGTACCTACCTCACCACAATGCACAAAATTCAAAGCATTTTTTGGAATCCCAGGAAGTTCCATTTTGATACCCCAGTCATTACAGTTCTCAGAGGGGGATGACTATTTGGCTTCTATTCCACATACCAGATTCTCCCCCGGCCTTAGGTGCTTGACCTCTGAACTGCTGAATCTTCCCGAGCCCCTGGCCCAGAAGGTTGTAAGTTCACTTCATTGCTTAAAGTTGCCAAAAATTTGATTCTGCTTCCCAAAGACTTTCTGTTCAGGTTTTAAATATGCAGCCCAACCCTTCCCAGAGTCCGCTGGTTGAATTCCCTCATGACATCCTTAAACCTCATCGGTTTCTCTGTCCTCAGCAAAGGTCCGCCACAATGCAAGGCTTAGGTATTTATTCTTCTGTTCATGATCAGAATTCACAAATTATCCTGAATTATTTTTTGGCTCCTCTCTCTGCCTCTCCTCTCTCTGGAGTCTTGGGACAGCAGCTTAGTGCAGATTGCTGAAAAATTTTGACTTCTAAAGACTACACAGAGACTCAGGATAGATCATCCCAGGATAGCCCTGGGAAAACAGGTTGGCAAAGCAAAAAGCTCAGTTCACACTAGAATGTGCTGGAGAGGGAAGGGAGAATGAGCGAACAGTAGCCGAATTCACGAGAAGTCATTTGCGCATTTCTGCATAAATGTTTTGCAGCACCGGAGTCATTTATATATATTTTGTCTGCTCTTTCAGAATAACTGTCAAGAGAGGCAAAAATAACACAATCATGTCGATTGAGTTTCCAGTGGGAGGAGCTAAACACTTTCTTCCCTTTCACCCTTCCCTAGGGGGGCTCAGGGGAGCAAGAGTCTCTCGGCCTTGTTCTCTTCCCGGTTTGTTCTCCCACCTCTTTACCAGCAAGGTGACTTTCCTGCGTCATGAGCCCTCAGAGAGTGACTGTACCCATACGGGTGACTCCTTGAAGTCTCAGATATTACCTCTAAACCAACAAACAGTCCACAGAATGGGGCTGGGAAGAAGAGGGTCAGCTGGGCCAAGGAGGAGAAAAACTTTATTAGATTACACAAATAGAGTTGCATGGGAAACAGAAGAGACACCTAGAGAGGTGATGTAGGGGGGAAGGACTGAGGTAGAAACTGTGCCTCAGCTATGGGGTCCCCTTTCATCGAGGTAGAACCCCAGAAGATGTCCAGATACTTTCTTTGCTTTGGAATCGGGATGCAGCCTCAGGGTGGTGTACAAAAGAAGCCACAGTGGAATACAGAAGACACCATGTGTTTGCTGAGTAGCTTGACAGGAGTGCACTCTCGCGATGCTTCAGGAACTGGAGGGAAGAGCGCGGCAGGGAGAGGCCGCTCCACCCGGTACCCTGGTGACGGGCAGGTGGTGATCCACAGGGCATCGTTACTTCTGCTTACTCTTGGGGGCTTTCTGGGCTGAGGGACACGCCTGCTGGCCTGTGCCTTCAGGTGGACATTGCTTCTTGGCCTGGGGAGCACATGGGTCCTGGGTTTGGGGTGAGCAGGTCTCTTGACACATGCCTGGGGGTGGCTGGCAGGACTGCTTCACCTGCTGCTGCTGGGCCTGCTGGGGTGGGCGTCTCGGGCGCTGCTGTCGTTGAGAAGACATTGCTCGCAGAAGAGACAAGCCTGAGGGAATCTGTGCGGTGACATCATGAGCAGGGCTCGCTCCTCCCAGCCCTCCTCCCTGACTCTCACCAGAGTGGTTTTTTGCAACAGCTGAGTGCGTGACGTGTGACTAAGAGCCTCACGTGGATGACGGGGTTGGTCCCCGGCACCCACTGTGATCTCCCTCTCCTTCCTCTTTCTTTCAAACTGATCTTATTCCCCTTTTCTTCATTTTCCCTTGAACTCCTGACCTAATTGCAAACATGGTTTATTTCCCAGTCTTATCAGGAAATAAGATGGGGTTCTAAGTTTAGAATTAGAAAGAAGCCGAGGCATTTACAAGTCTAAGACACCTGTCTTTGCTAATGGATCTGTAGATGTCAATGACCTACCTGGGAAGAAGCAGACGCGGAGCACAAGCACAGCGAAGGGCTTGAGGAAGAGAATGAGGGGCCTCTGTTTTAAAGGAAAGTGTGGTATAAGAAGGTTCTGGCAGAATGGGAGTCCAGGAGCACAGGTGCTTGGGTGCTATCCCCACTCCACCCCTGAGTCACCGTGAGTCACTTCATGTGACTAAGACGGTGGTCTTAGCTTTCCATGGAAAATCAAGCATAGGGGAACACGGGGGTGCCATAGATCGTTGGAGGCGAAGAGCCGCGGGAGGATGCTTCACACAGACAGCCTGGTTCAAGGAACAGAATGATACCCAAGCAGGCTCAGGCATAGGGCTAATGCAAACCTGCCCTGCACAGCCAGGAACCCCTGCCCACATCCTGCCATTCCTTAGCCTTTAAGAAAATGTTGCACAGGTAATAAACAGCAGCTCTTAATGGAAGATGCAGGTCTGGATGATTCCCAGGGCCTCCTTGGTCCTGATGAGTCTCTGGCTTTCCGTGTAGCGGCATACCTCGGCCTTCTAAACTAATAATCGTAAATGAGAAGCACAGGCCCCCAAAGGTGGGAGGAGACAGAGCAATAAGGCACGAGGATGGCACATATGAAACACAACAGCCAATATAGTGTCTGCAAATGTAAAAGCGGAGTTTGAGCCTCTTGGTGGCCGAAAGATAAGAGAGAGCATGAGGAAGCCTTCGGGAAGGTTCAGAGTTGCTGTACAGTGCTATAGCTGTAAATAGTGCCCTTTCGATGAGAAAAGTCCTCTTGCTAAGGAGTGCAGCCCAGCAGCAGGAAATAAGTCATACATAGCAATGCTGTGGGAATGGAGATTAAACCTCATAAGTAATAATTACTGTGACACTTCCGTAATTGACAGGAGACTATGTCATTTTGCTGATTACCCAAGAATAAGAGAGGAGCTTGGCCTAGTGGCTCCAGGTAGTTCAAGAAGAAGAAAAGAGTCCAGCAAACCCAGAAGACAAATGCCTTCCCACTTACCGAAGGCAGAGAGCTGGGCCTTGTGAAGGAAGGCTGAGGGCTGGCTTGGGAACAGCCATGGTAGGAATCTTTATACAGGCCCCCAAACTGTCCCGGCCCTTGGTGTGGCTCTGATTGCCACCTTCCCGAGAATTCCTCACCCACTTCTCCCACCTGCTCTTCCTCCAGGGCCTTGCTTTGCGGGCCTGTTTGGATGGAAACCACCCACCAGATATTTGCAGCGCTGTGAGTCCCTCCACAAAAGCTGATTTCACTCACCTGAGGTGTTTCCTCAGACTCAACCACCCAACAGCCTCTGGAAACAGCAACACTGAGGAGCTGTTCAAGTGGTAAGAAACCTTGAGGAAGGAGGAGAAAGAGAGGGAAGATAAGAGTCTGCGGCAATTCCAATAAAATCGTGAGCATCTTCTTATTGCTCGTTACGGTCAACTTTGCCTACTCTCTATGTGCCTACTTTATTACTTTTATGCATATTATTATTATTGTGCTTATTATTTCATTTTTATAGTCAGCTAGAAAATGCCATTGTTATCCTTTTCTAGATGAGAAAGGGTAAGAATGATCACATAGGAAATAAACAGCAGACATGGGCTTTGAACTCAAATCTAGAAAATTCAAAGACTGTAAAACCTGATAGGGGAGAAGTCAGTGGCTGGTTATGATACCATCTGTCCCTCTGTTACCCTGGTGCTCAATATCCTCTTATCCCCCTTAGCCCCAGTACCCCAATACCCTGATCTTGGGGGGCTGTCCAAGTAGAGGTCTGTGTGGCTTCTCCTGGAGCCCACGCAGAAGAGGTATGAGAGGAGCCCAGCCTGCGGTGCGGCCCCCACCTGCCCACGGGGAGGGGCTGCGGCTGGGCGGGCACCAGCAGCCTGAGGCCTAACGTGGTCTGTGTTTGACCTGCCACATAAGGTCCCATTCAATCTGAATTTCAGATAAACCACAGGGTATTTTAGAACATGTCCTAATTTACACCAGTCACATTACACTAGAAAATTGTCCATTTAAGACACAAATTTAAATGAGTAGGCTGGATTGGCTTTGCTTTGAACCAGGGTCTTCATGCTGAGTGATGTTTCTGTCCGTATTTACTTTTTATTTTATATTTTGAGGTAGGGTCTCCCTGAGTTTCCCAATTGCCCGGACTATGCTGAAGCTTGTGATCTTTCAGCCTCAGCTCCAGAATGTCAGCAGAAAAGGCACGTGCCACCACACTCAGAAAGTTCTGTTTTTACTTACTAAATCTAATAACCCGACTCAGGGGTGTCCCCAGATGGGAAGAAGCAGCCCTGCCCGCTCTTGGCCCCACCATGCGATGGGGGAAGTAGGTCAGCTCTGGAAGGCTGACCCCCCTGTGGCCACCCCCAGCATTGGGTCTCTCTGATGAGGCGCCATCAAAAGGATCACTTCTGTCATTTCCACGACCATCTGAAAGACAGCCTGGAAAGTGACAGGAGTGCCTTGTGCACTTTCCCGAGAGTTTTCTGAGCTCCCTGCTTATGTAACCCCACGATGTTCTGTTGTATAGTGTGCGTCTGATTTTACAGTGTAAAACTCCAGCCCAAAGGAGTTAAATGAAATGTCCCACAAAGTGTAATTAGTGGAGGTGGGGCTGGGCGGGGGCTGGGCCCAGGGTAAGTTTCCAGGGGAGCCACAGCGTCTCTGCACTGGACACATGACTGTCGCTGGGTGGGGACCATGACTAATACGCTTTTCAGCTTTCTGTCCCAGGTAGACTGGAGATGGCTCATGGTTTGGGGTCACTCTCGTTTAAAAGTCAGTCTTTCCCTTCATTTTCCCACCCAGACCAGGCCTCCTCTACCTCCTACTCCTGAACTCGCCCATGTTAAGATTGTAATTTTCTGGGTCTGAGCTTTGGGGTTCTTCCTACCATCCTATTCTCCCCTCCACCAGCACCCAACTTCCTCTCCGACCTCTCTCCTCATTTCTTCTCCCCGCTCCTCTGTGCTTGTCCTGACCGAAAATGTCCCCAGGGACACAGACAGCAGGATGGACGTGGGCCCACGCTTGACACGTGGGGGGCACGGCTGGGCGCTCTTGGCCTCACCCACGTGCTCCTCGGGAATGAGCTCGAGTCCTCTCTGTTCTTCCCAACTCCATCAGTAAACAGCTCCTGAAGTCTGGAAGAATTCTGTCTGTACGAGAAATACTAACCGAGTCAGCACCTTGGAGGATTCTCCAGCTGTTGCAGACCTGACCACGGTGGCCCTGAAGAGACCTGTCTGCCACATCACGAGTACTTAACACCAAGCAATGTCATGTGCGCTTAACACACCGCACCTCTGAGAACCTGGGTGGTCAGTCTCCCTGACATGATGTCCTGGCTTTATAGAGAGGAAAACTAGGACTCAGAATGAGGACACACCTTGCCCAAGGTCATCCAGAGGTTAAAGTCAAGGCCAGGATCGGACCGTGGGTCTCCTGACTTAGCTCTTTGGGACAAGTGAAGAACTGATCTCTTGGGAGCTTCTTAGCCAAGGGAACTCCAGCAAGGACGAAGCAGGTCCCTGACTCTGGAGCCTGCCTTCTCTTGTCCCGGGTCGCCTTCCTCCTCCGTGGTCTCTGCTTTCCCCACCTATCCTTCCTCCTTCCTCTGGGAGACTCTGATGGTTCTTCTCCCCGCACTGCCAGGGATAAGTACATTTTTATTAGTTACTAAAACCTATACAACACCTCTCCTTACAGTGTTCACAATATGCTATGAAAAAAAGTGAATTGTATTATGTAATTTCTAAAATTAGAAAACCGGCTTGGATGGTGGTTGGATTTGAAATTCAGCCAGGATGGGGGGGAGGACCCAAATTATTTAAAACTTGTCAGACCCCTGCTGGCTTCTTTCAAAGGAGGAGGGGAGACTTCTTGGCACCTCTCAAAGCACCCTGTGTCAAACAACTCCTCCAGGTAGGGCAGGGCCTGCAGAGCTGTGAGAATCTGTACCTCTGCAGTCCCTTTCCTGCCCCCACCAGCCCAGCCAGCCCAGGCCCTCGGCCTGGCCCTCTGGGCCCTGCACCTGCCCGCTCCTCTTCAGAGGGCCGCTGTGGCTAGACTGGCCCCGAGAAGGCAGCCGGGCTCCGCGCCCTCTCTCTGTAGGGAGTAGCACCTGAGAGCGAATGTGCGCCTGTGGCCCCACCAACGAGGGAAGGGCGCAGGCAAGCCTCGTTTCTGAGGTGACTCAAAACTTGAGAAACCCCAGCTCCACCCTGCAGGTAAACTACCTTGTGACTGGGAGGCAGAAGTCTGGACTGGGAGGCACCTGTAGAGACAGTGCAAATATTTAACCCTCTGTGTAGAAAGATCTCCATCACTGTCTCTGGGCACTGGGGGAAAGCAGGTGGTTGATGGCTTCCTCTGAAGACAAGTGGAATTAATTTACGATGCTTTTTCTAAGAATTCAGTGTACTGAGGGTTCCTAATGAGAGGCTTCCACTGAGGTGCCGTATGTCGGGCAGAAGGGTCAGGTGCTGGGCCCCCTGACACCGTGTGAACCAAGCTTGCGGTTCCGCAAACGCTGAGGAATGAAGTGAAGACTCTAAGGAGGAGGTTAGGAGAGTTTTATTGGAGCTAAGGGGAAGGAGAACAGCTCCTGGGTTTCCCAGAGGGGTCCCCGGTGGGGTGGCTGTGTGGCCCCTGGACCTAGAGATCATCACAGATAAACAGAGCACAGGAATCGCTGAGCTACATCAGTGGCTCTGACAACTTCAAATGACCAACCAGGACTCTAGCTTTTAACCCAGTTTTAGGGCATGTAGGGTTTGCAGCAGACTGGGCCCTCGGGTTAATCTGCATTATAATTTCCAAAAAACTCTGGAACTTAATAGGGCCTAACTGCACCTCTGCTGAGTAGGAGGTGGGCTGCATTCCACTGGCTGAGGAAGTCCATCCTTCCAAAGTCCTAGTTCACTGTCTGCTTTTAAATTCAGTCGGTGGGCTGGTCATTCCTCCCCGTCCCAGGCCCTTCCCCTGCTAGGCGCCAGGCTCACAAGCTACTCAAGCAGGTGATTTCTACTGGGTGAAAATTGAAAGCCAAGCCGGTGACAAGGCAGCTTTACAGTCCTCTCACAGCACCTTTGCTTTCTCTTCATTTCTGGTTGAAACCTCACCAGCAGCCACGGCTCAGAAGATCTTAATTTTGAGTTTCTCCATCCACTAACTACTCAGTTAGTCAACAAATACTGCAGACAATGCTACTCACCAAGAATCTGACCTCTTCCTAGTGTGAGAAATCCAACGTGATTTATCTTACCCTCCAATTTGCCTGTCTGCAAGTCAGATGTCTGGATACATTAGTGTCAGGCGTTAGATATGGGATAACATTTAAAGTCTTCACATTGGGAGAGAATAGAGAATTGGAGAGTCTCCAGAAATATCCATATTCCCCCTCCCTCCACTAATGGAGTTGCAGCGAGAAAACCACTCAGACCAGGCTTGGCCACTTGTCCCAAAAAATGTGAACAAAGGTCTGAGCAGAAAAAGGACTTTAATCAGTACGGCTCATCCTGGGAAGCACTAATGAAGACGCGGTATTGAGCAGTTGGGAGAAAACTCGAGGTTTCACAGAAAAAGGAAACCAAGGCAGGAGCTGGGAGTCTGCACGGAGCAGGGGCATTTCCTATTGGGGGAGGGTAACATCGTGTTAGGACCTGTGAGGCTCTACCTTCCCTGGGACCCCAGGTGACTGCAGGGACAAGAGACCTCTAGGTGTCAGCCTAGGGCTCCTGAGATCAGAGAGCTTTATTTTTATTTTATTTTATTTATTTATTGTTTTTGAGACAGGGTCTTGCTTCTTTGTAGTTCAGGCTGGCCCTGAGCCCATGTGTAGCCCAGGCGAGTCTGGAACTCACAGCAATCCTCCTGCCTCTGCCTCCCTAGTGCTGGGATGACAGGTGTGAGCCACCATGCCCGGCACTGTGGTGCATGGTTACCAGGGATCCAACTAGGGTCCTTGGGCTGGTCAGGCAGGTGCTGGAACCACTGATCTAACTCCACAGCCCTCAGAGAGCTTGACAAGCTGACAAATGAGCATCTCTGCAAATCTTGACAATGCCTTAGTTTCTCTTATTTTGTGGTCTTCAGTTTTGAAGGAAGATAAGATAGATGAGGCACAGATGAGGTGAACAGAAGCGCAGCTAAGCCGTTGCACTCATTTTTAGAGTCTTTAGATGATGAATATCATTATGTGCAGAGGTGACAGAATCTAAAACACAGTTTTAAAGTAGTGAAGGAGACAGATAGGAGGTGAAGGCAGAGATGTGGAGGCCTGGGCGCTCAGGAATCCTCAGTGTCTTTCTGGAAGATCTCCACAGAATTAGGGCTTTTAGACAAGGAGAAGCGACCTGGCCCCAGCTCTGAGGAGAGGCTCGTTCCTGTAGAGTTAATCTGTGGAAATTTGACACAGACCGGGGGGAGGGCTCTGTCTGGGCAAACTGCTAGCCCTGGTCTGGTGAGATCAAGCAGAGCTAATTTAGAGTCAGGAAATAACTCTGCTGGTCCTCACCTCTCGTGGCTCTGAGGTGGAGCACATCCCTTAACTTTCCAGGGCCACAACTTTCCCATTTGCTAATACACAATGTTGGCTAAAACGATCTTTGGGGTCCTATCAGGCAATAACAGTCTATAAATGTCTGATAAACCCAGGGAAAACAATCTCATTTTGTCCTACAAAAATAACAGAGAAATGGGGGAATCCAGGGTGAATCCAGGACTGAGCGGAAATCAAGCCTTAGTTCGCAGTGTCTCCTGGGAGCGAAGTAGTCGCCATGCCATTGCTGCTGCAGCACCGAGCAGGGAGTGCCATGAAGGACTTCAGACTGAGAGGGTTCTGTGAGCTGGAAGGAGAGGGGGCTTGAAGTGGTGAAAGACCTGTACAGGTGACTTGACCTACGACTCCTTCCGGGTTCCTACCACTCCTCAGTTCATCTGCAGAGCGAGCTGGCGCTGTGTCCAGAGCCGGCCCTGCACTTTCTGCCCCGAACTCTTCAGTCTACTCAAGCGTCCTAGAGAAATTTATTCTTCGGGAACGACCTTAGATGCCATTCTCTTTGATCCTGTTTCGTATTCTTTGCAGAAAGATGGGCTTTTTCTCTTTTGCTCAATGCTTCAGGTTTTCATTCCTGCTTGTTTGAAGCTCTTTTCATACAGTGTCCTATATTAATATGCATCATTATCTCAGAAGTGCGCCAATGGCGCTTGCTCAGTGCTAGGAGCTGGCCGAGCCCCCCCTCCCCCGGGAGTGGCCATGTGTGCCCCACCTGCCCTTCACGAGAGCCACACACGTGTTACACTCACTTCATGCATGTGAACAAACACCTGGACTGCGAGTGCGTAACAGTTACTTATAATGAATAAGTTGACTGAGTGTTAAACGGACATCCGACGGACTGCTCTGTTCCACTTTCTAAGCAGAATTTATGGAGCCTCTGGGTGCCTTTTACAATGAACCACGTTGTCAGCTTTGGTTGATGGGTAAGTGTGGCTCCCTACTGATCTCAACCACACACGTGTCCCTTATTTCCCTTCACCCTGAAGATCTATGCGGAAGCCATTCCTCACCTGCAGGAGGCCTGGAACCTACATGCTTTATATACTGTATGTGGATGGGCAGGGGCGTTCCTCATCCTTGACCCAAGTATAAACTTCCTAAAGGCAAGATGGGCACTCAGGGCAGAACTGGCGGAACTATCCTTTCTGATAGGCTGGCTGTTGGCTGAGTGGTCTGGTGACTAAAGCACACTGCTGAGCAAGTGGGGAGTCAGTCAGTGCGTACGCAACTGAAGGAAAATGAGTGCACAACTGAGACGTGAGCTGACGACCTGGCCTCGCTGCCTAACTGGCCAGTCCACTGAGCAGGAGCCGGCCGGCTGGCGCTTGACCCCCTGATTTCCTAACCAGTGAGTGGCTGGCTGGAGGGCTCCCTTTGAAAGCAGATCCTGAGGTCATACAGGGAAGTAAGCCCTGGTGAGTAAGAAGACTACGGGCCACAGCAAACAAGTTGACTTTGTGTACAAAGCATATTATAGGAATATGCTGATTATTTCTTGATTTTATTTCAATTATTTACTATAAATACGTATTATACATAAATAATCAGTATGCATTTCTTTTATTTTTAAATTTTTAAAAATTGTGTTTCTTTCTACGTTGACTTGGAAGAACTCTTTGTTCAAGCTGAGTTTTCAGGGAAGGGAATAGCCACAGCCAGGAGAGGTTTCAGGAGCCAGTTGAAGTGTGGCCACGGAGTTCTCACGGCAGCTGAGTCCACAGTGTGGAGCCGCAGCTGCAGACCAGCGAGAGGCAGCCGGGGAGCAGCCACACGCTTCTCCTGTGTGTCAGTCGGGGCAAAGGGACAGGTGGCCCAACGGTGCTGCACATGGGCAGCTGGGCTCAGGATGGGCAGCGGGGCTCGGCTCTAAGGACTGCAGGGGTCCTCATGATGGTGGCTGACATAGAGAACCAGACCAACTGATCCAGAGCGTAGATGGCCCTACCCGGGCCGGTCTGTCTGGGTGTGTCTGACCACAACGCCCTTCCTCGGGAAGGGGCTGCAGGAGGCAGTGAGCAGGGCGGCCAGGATCCGCCTCAGCCATCGCCTGGTGACTGAGACTCTATACTTGGGACGAGGCTCACAGGCTTCCAACAGCTGCCACCTCAGGCTGCAGCTGCCCTCACACCTGCCCCTCAGGCTGGATCAGAAATGCCCTGCCACACTCATGGATGGGCAGAGTAGGGGCAGGAGGACCCCTCCCTTCCGAGGTACCGGAGCCACTCTGTGCTTGAACCTTTCAGGGACTTGCCACAGGCGTCCAGGTGAAGTCCACAGGTGTTGACAGGATTTAAAAAGCTCTTCACACCTTAGCTCTCTCCGAGAAGCCTCACGGCATCCCCGGCCCGAGTCTCCCTCCCTCCTTTCTGTCAAATTGTCTGCTATCCCAGCCCTGAGCCCTCACTAACTACTTACAGCCTACTTTCATTTTGTTAGAACAATGTGCTTTTTATCTCCTGCCAGCCATCTTCTCTCTCTGCTGGGATGGCTCTCTCGAGTGTGCCTGGTTCATCCTCATCAGACTCCAGAATCTCTTCATTTCTTCCTTCCATGTCCACATCCTGTTATCAGGCAGGCCCCAGCTCATTTAGGAAGCCCTGGTTTTAGCAGTAATTCTACCACTTTAGTAGAATATCCACTAAAGTAGAAAATTCCACTTTAGTAGAATATCTGCCAGTCTGTGTTGAAGGTGAGCTGCTTTGAGCAGGGATAGTTCCCACTTTCCTTTGACTCCTATATATAATAAAGTACCTGCCCCTTATGGGTACATATTGGAGGTGTTTATAAACCATATAGGTGATCAGATCAGAGAGTCTCTGTCAGCACAGACTCTTCCCAGTGTGGCTATGATAGAGAAGTTACATCTTCTGGCCTGATGTAGCAGGTCCCAGCTGTTTGCATCCCTGGCCTCCTCCCTCCTGGACCATCTGTCTCTGCGCGCTGTCCCACAAAGTCTGAACCCTAACTGCCCTAGTTCCTAGCTCTGTCCTCTTGGCCTCGGGGGCTGGCCGTGCCCCAGAGGCCCTGTGTGCCGCAGGGCCGCAGTGGACCTTCAGTGGACGTGCAGTGAGAAGTCGGCTTTTGTCCACAGGGCAGGCTTTGCACTTCATAGGTTACTAGAGCACAAATTAGTGCCCTGACTGGGCTGCGTAAAAACTGGCTTCTCTCTCCCAAAGAGACTCCCTTTCTACTGCAGCTTAATGCAGGCCAGAGGAAAAGTAAACGACTAGCTATTTGTGGGGAGCTGATATTTTCCTATGAGCGGCTTTTCGCTTGCATTTGGGGAGAAGAATAAGTCACCTCTTTTCTCACTCTGATCACAGGTCTAAGTGGTTAAGGAAGAGCACCACCTGCTGGGCATGTCAAGCCGGTGCACCTGTTCCTGACGAGAGTCTCCAGAGGAAGGCCCACTAGATGGAGACCTTCAGATCTGGTGAGACCTTTAATCCCTCCACCTTGGTTTAAAGGCAGAGAAACTTAGGGCCCGAGAGACTGAGCACAGCCTCCTCCCATTCCCACGGCTGCCCATGACGGACCACGACCCTTCCAGAGAGCAGTGAATTCCCCATTGCGGTCAGTTCCTTACTAGTTTCCCTTCGCAAGCTTTAGATGGCAGTGGGGCTTGACTTAGACAGGCTGAGTCAGGGCAGTGGGGGGACAGTGGAAAAGACTCAGGGCGTCCAGGATATCAGCCAGGGGAGGCGGGAACTCCTGTGCAGATTGAGGAAGGACAGAGCCTGTTCACAAGGCCCAGCGCTGTCGAAGGAGAAGCACCAACCTGTACCCTGTACAAGGAAACTAAAACTCCAAGAAGTTAAGCAATTGGCTCCAAGTCGTGTAGCTGGGAAATGATCTGATCAGGCCAGAATTCAAACCCCTGTCCCTTAGTTCAAGGGGTGAAGTATGCACTGAATCACGCCATCTCTTCCTGAAGCGATAACTCTTGGTGCCTCCTGACCGCACCCCAGGGCAGGGCCTGTGGACCAGCAGGCTCAGGAAACAGGTCACAGGCCATGGTTCTTTCAGGAGCCAGTGGACTGCAGGATGTGCAGAGGCCAGTGGGTCTGTGAAGGAGACAGATTGTGCAAACACAAAGCAGACCTCACCTGTAGGCCTAAAGCAAGCAGCTCTGAGCTGGATGGGACTGCTTCCCACACCTGCCTTATAAGTGCAAGGTTGTGAGTTTGATAACCTGTACCAAAGGAAGGAAGGAAGAAAGGAAGGGAGGAAGAAAGAAAGAAAGAAAGAAAGAAAGAAAGAAAGAGGACCCTTATTTAGTATGTAAGGCACACCCACCCATGTGCAAACATACACAAGCACACCTACATACACATATCCTGTGTATGTCCTCACTTTAACATCACTCTATTATTGTACACTCACATATATTTGTCCCCTTTATTTAATCATTAAGTGTAAGCTATTTCCCTACAAAGCTCCTCGCCATTCATCTCGAAAGGGCAGGAAGAAATCAGAAAGCTGGAGGAGTACAGGCACCTATGCCTAGTTTAGGGTCCAAGCCGGTCAAGGGAGCAAGTCCGATAGGGACCACTGTCCAGTGCCCACATGGGGGCCAGGAAAGACATTAGCTCCCAATGAAAGAGATCTGAAGACAAAAATCTATGAGAAATGCACTTTTGGATGCTCCCTTCTCATCTAGAGTAGGCATCTGCCATCCTTCTCTCTCCCCTTTCCCCACTTTCAAATAAATCTTTTATTGAAACTTTGCTTCTTTAGTTCTTTACTGGTACTGAGTTTAGGATCAGTGGGAGCTGCATGTTCCAGCAGAGCTGTAGAATAACATAGCTTGTGGTCTACCCTTGGATGCAACAATTAGATGTCACTAATGCCTTCAAAACATTAAATCTTCTCTGAAGTACACAGAAGGCCGCTGGACATCCGGTGAGGACCCCTGCCTACCGATCTACCCTTTGTGAGTCACCACCATAGTGAACCAATGCTGCTGGTAAAGCAGGGAGAAGTTGGGAAGCAATGTCCAGCTGGATGTGTGCACCCTCCGGCGTGCTTGTGAATTGTGTAGAAATAAGATCTTGATCTGGGACAGCAAGGGAGGCTGGCCAGGATGCAGTCTTTGTGGTGGAGCTCAGGCTGACAGTGTACAAGCCATGGTCACTGCCAGATAACCTATGATATCTAGGTTCACATCATTGTGTTTATCTTTGGGGGGTCTGAGCCTTTGATTTAGTCCTCTGTAAAGGTCTGTCTTGTGCATTTTAATGTCAAGAAAAGGCTTTTAAAAAGAAAGCCACAGTTAGAAGGAGATCTCCAAGTGGAAGGAGCATCTGGAGCAGCAGGAGTTGGACTGAGGCCTGTGTGTCCTGTCTCAGGTTGTCCTCACAGCCTACCTAGGAGATCGTGTTTGATTTGTCTTGGCCGATGGAGACTTCGTACAGACTGCTTTCATTATGCCACGCCCCAGGATTCTTCTCAAAAGATTTCTTGTGGCTATCAGCCCCGGAGCAGGTGGCTGTCTTGATCCAACCCAGAGGTGGAAGGAACTTGAATTCATCTTCATGCTAAACTGCATGCGCTCATACGTTGCCACCTGCAGGTGACATGAGCAGCACAACCTTTTGTGGGGCTGCTGGTCCTGCTGTCTGATGCTGTCTCTCCCATCACCTGCGTCCTCCCCAAGGGTCACCAGTCCTCAGGGACAGCAAAGGCAGCAATTAACTACATCTACTCCACTCTGGGAAATATTAAAATAAGCATCAAAATAAGAAATAGCTATAATAAAACCAAGATGTAATTTTACAACTCTCTTCAGAGGGATCACCAATCATAGTACATGTTGTTAATAAACAATACCGGTGGCACTTTTTGACTATTTACAAACAGCATATAATGTATGCATGAATCCATGTGTATACACACTTGAACACAAACACTCATGCGCGTGTGCACATGTGCACACACACACACACACACACACACACACACACACACAGAGCCAGCACCAAGGCCATCATCTTTTTCCAGTCCAAAGTAAGGACCTTCGGGCCTGAGGGGAAGGCGCCGTGGACAGCTGTGGAAGCACACCGGTCTTCCCCACCCCACTAGAGACACTCTAGCTTGTGCAGTCTTATCATTTACATGTCATTTCCTCAAGTTAAACATGAGCAAGAAAAGGGGCTCCTGCGTGGTTTGGTGGATGAGGTGTAACCTGCACCCAAGGCTCCCCTCAGACCTCCCCAGTTTTCTTTCCTCTGCAGCAGTGCAAAATGCGAGTGGGAACCATGAGTCCTGCCTCCCCGGGGAGCGTCGGGCCTAAATTCAGGGACCAAAGTCATTAGGATGAGCTTGCACGGAGACACACCTGGGATGTGTGCGTAACTTTTAAAAATACACTTTAAATTTTGTTATAATTTTAGATGTATAGAAGATTACAAAGACAGTATAGGAACTTTCTGTATATCCCTTTCCCACTTTTTCTAATGTTAACAGCTTTTTTCTTCAAAAAAATGTTTTAAAATTTTATTTATTTTTAATTGAGAGGTAAAAGTTACAGATAGTTGTGATGAATGATGTTTTCAAATACACATATGTTGTGAAATACTAAATGGAGTCACTTTGTACACATATTCCTACACATAACCACGTTTTGTGATGAGAATACTTAAAATCTGCTCTCAGTGATTTTCCAGTGTGTAACACCTTGTTATTTCCTGTAGTCACCTTGCTGAACAATGAGTCTTTGGAAGTCATTTCTCTTGTCTACCTGAAATTTTATACCCTTCAGTAACATCTCCTGTACCTCACCAGCCCGTAGTAACCACCTTTCTAATCGCTGCCTCTGGATGAGTCCAACTTTCAGGTTTCACACATAAATAAGGACATAAAATATTTGTCTTTCTGTGCCAATACAAATATAACTCCCATATCTTCTTCTACTAAGTGAAAAAGTTTTGTTACCTCTTTGAGTCTCAGTTTCTTCAAAATGAGAATTTTTATTTCCTATGAAGATGATGCCCACCTTAGAGGAGGAGAGCACTAGGCTCTCAGGATTGTGTCTTGCCTTGAGTTAATTCTCAGCCTCAAGGGTCTTCAGACAGAGACTTGGGTTTCAGCTAAGCTTTTGCAGGTATGGACATAGAAGCACTTGTGTGCCCTCATTCCCCAAATGCATGTCTGTTCGGGATTTCCGTGACTGTGACTAGTTAGGAGAAGAAGATATTAAATAAAGATTAGCGTGAGTCACCTCATACTGAGTCAGAAGTGGCAGGAAGCTGAGGAATGACCCGGCAAGCCCAGCGTTGTCATCGGTCACATCTTTACTTCTACCTGAGTACAGCAGGCAGATGCATCGGAATGAGGACTGAGGGCCCTGAGGAGGAGGGGGAGAGGGACTTGCGGGACCCCACTGGAGGCCAGGGCGGAGCCTGGACAGGAGCTCAGGTTGCGTGTTCGCAGTGCACTGCTCCTCATGGGAACTCGAGTGGCTCAGAAGTAGAGGAAGATGAACACACACCCTTTCTGTACCGGCTGCCAACATTTGTGGGCAGAGCAAACTGAAGCCAGAGAGCTGCCTGCAGAGCCTGGGACAGTGGAAAGAGTTTCCTCTCCATCTGATGTCAGACTGAGTTGGAGCAGCCAGTCTAAGGCCTGCTTGCTGACATACAGGCTCCAGGAGACTGAGGACTGACTGCTGGGAGGAGGCTGGAGGCAGGAGGAGCAGGCTGGAGGCCTCAGGGGGCTCCTCTCTGTGCATGGAGCAGACTCCCAGACAAAAGCCACACACGAATGAGCGGCACCAGTGTGGCGTGGGCGGGACTGGGTGCTGGGTGTTGGCCAAGCCCACGGTGTCTGCAGAGCCAGGCGGCTGTGATTCCCCAGGAATGCCAGTGCTGTACAGACATGCAGGAAAGGCAGAGCCCACCCAAAGCCTACCACACCCACAGGCTGGGCTTCCCTCCAGGGGCCTGACTTCCAAGACCTGGAGCTTTGCTGCAGAGCCACGCCGCCCCACCCCCATGCCAGTACCACAGTGTGTGTGCCCAGCTGAAGGTACACGCAGTACCACCACTCTCCCGGGCCCCTGCTGGGCAGCTGAAGGAGCAAGAGAGGAAAAGACGACATGTCCATCAGAAACTCTACTTGAGCTGCATAGTCAGAAGCTGAAGTCTGTGTTGTTCATCTCATTTGATAGTTTAGAAGCAGGAGTAAGCTGATCATGATTATGTAAGGCACAAGCAGGGGAAGTGGACTTGATCTCAGCTTCGTCAGACTCCATGATGACAGTGGGTGTTCTCTTCCCTGTAAGATGCCATCCCATCCACACTATTCGGAGCATGTGCGTGTGTGTAGTTTTTCCTTCTCAGAGGAAGCTGCTTACTTCTCACACTCAGCATCACAGTCCTCAATCTGAGAGTCCAATCTGTGGCCATTCATTCCAGGAAGATGGTCCGGTCCCTTCTGCAGAGGACTGGAGAAAATTGAGAAGATCTGGCTCATGAGAACAGAGACTAGAGTCTATCTTCTGAGGCCAGAGCATGACTGAGGGCAAAGGTGAGCGTCTGTGCCCTGGGGCTCTGTGAGTGTGTTGGGGAAGACATACTTGAGTGTGACGGATTATGCCTCAGTCACTTCTTGTGCAAAGACACAACAACCGACACATACAACTGAGAGGAGGAGAGGTTCAGTCTGGCCCCTGTTTCACTCCAGAGTCTGCTGGCCTTAAGCCGGGTTGACACGGCACAGGGGCAGAACAGGAAGAAGCTGCTCACCTCACGGCGGCTGGGAAGCAGAGTGGGAAGGGAAAACACTCTTCAGGGTCACATCCCCAGCGGCCCCCTCCTCTGAACAAACCCAGCCTCCTAACAGCGAGCCAGTAGAAATCTCCAAAACCCAAAAGCCCTGTCTCTGAGCACATGAGCGTAGATATAAAGCACAATGAACAGCACAGCATGTGATTGCATGTCAGTGTGTGTGCTCAGCATGTATGTGTGAATACAGAAGATCGGTGCATGCACATGCAAATGAATGCGCCCAGAGGTGAGTGTGCACAGGACAGTGCTCAGCAGGTGCATACCACTCTGCACAGGAGTCTCTGAGTCCTTGGCTACAATATCAAAAACACTTCTGGGCCAGAGATATAATTCAATGCTTCCAGTGCCTGTCTCACAAGCACAAGGTCCTGAGTTCGATCCCCAGTATCCAAAAAAAGTAGCCATGGCACCACTTCTGCTTCTTACAGCTATGTGGATGGTAAGAGCACTTGTTTTGTTACAGAGAACAGAAACCGAAAGTTCAGAGGGTCCTGAGTTTCCATCAGAGCTCTACCAGGCGCAGGGCATTAATCTAATGGGCCTGTAAGGACCTTCCCTGAACCTGCTGGTCTTGGGAATGATAGTACCTACCTCTGTAGAATGATGCCATGACTCAGTGGGCTATTGTGATACACGCCAGGCATCTTCCATATCAATTATGTACCTGTGCATGCTTCCTGAGCTCAGCAGTATCACCTCTTGCCTTCCTTTGAGCCCAGCCTGTCTCAAAAAGATGTGGCTGACTTCCCTAACAGACAAGTGAAAACCTCAGGAGGAAAATGCTGCCCGAGAGAGACTGCCTCAAGCGCAGGACTCTCACCACAAGATATTAGAGTACGTATGCCTTAAACTAACTTGTCCCTCCATCTGTGGGCACTAACTTAGGGCATTTGCTCTTCTTTAGTGGTCCTGGCCCCTGTTCCCAAAATGCGCAGCGTGCCTCACCCATCTGTCCACCGAAGGCCTGTGGAAAGCCCCTGTGCTCAGGTTGATGGGGGGCCTGCACGCTTGCTGCTCTGTCAGCACCTTGGGGGAGAGCAATGAAAGCGACATTTACCATCTGTCCACACTTGCTGTGGATCACACTGTACTTCTTTCCTTCTGCTATTCCATTAACTCCCCCATATACCCCATAAACCTTAAGAGGCAGCTATTCTTCTTACCACATAGATAAGAATGGTGAGACCTAGAGAAGTTACACACTTCGCTCCAGGTTGCTCAGATAAGGAAGGTGGCTCTGGAATCCAAACCCAATGTGATGGGGAAAACTAGAAAAATGTGAGAAGTTTCCTGCTGTGGTCTTTCTCTGTTAAGAAGAAGTTTCCAGATCTCTGGTCGCTCATGGCCTATAAATATACAATCGTGCAATCATTCCAATTATCATACTTGGTAGAGGAAAAAAATTAAATGAAGCCCAGCCAGGCCAAATCCAAGCTTATGTTAAGTTGTTGAGTAAAAGAGAATGAGTAAAGAGGAGATAAAACTCACAGAGAAGAACATGAAGTTGGAGAGAGGAGACGTTTGGAGACTTCACTGAGCGCAGGCCAATGTTTACATCATTTTCCGGAAGTTCAGTGAAGGTTTTCATAGCTTATCGATGCTTCTTTTTTTCCTGTTCAGTACAACACTCCTGAGTAAAGACAGTTCACGAGGCAGGTCACAAAGCCGGTGCTATCCCTTAGGTTTCTCTGCATTCTCCAGGGTCTGTGATGTATTTGGAAAATGCTCTGATTTTTAGCTTATATTATTTTATTCTGTAGCTTCTTTTGGGTACCTCTGCTGGTTTTCAGGGACTCTCACAGAGCACAGAGAAAGGAAAAGAGAAACTTGCAGAAGAAATGAAGTTTAAATATTCTATTTGAAGAATATTTTGTAAGAAAGAGATACTGTGCAGAGGGCTGTGGGAAGGTAATGGATGCCATAGATGGGAAGTCTGGAAGCAGGGTGTGGTGTTGCACCCTGGAGAGGTGATATAGGATTGTAAATTTGAGTTCATCCTCAGCGTGTTAGACTTACCGAAGGCTTATGCAAAAAAGAAAAAAAACCCCTAAAACAAAAACACTTTTAAAAGGACCGTGGATTTAGCTCAGTCTAAAGGCCAGGGGTTCATGGTCCAGTGTCATACCCTTCATATATACACAGTTTGGGGTTATCTGTAGAGCTGAATTACTCCTTAATCATCATGAATTCTGAGAATTGGAAATAGTAGGTTAGTAGAAGAGAAATAGTCAGGAGATTTACCAATAGAATAGATAAAGGTCCCGGGACTCCAGTTTTAAAAATAGCCCGCACAGTGATGGTTCTTTTAACCCCAGGTACTCTGGAAAATAAATAGAAGGATAGGAAGTTCCAAGCCAGCCTGGACAAAACAAAAAGAGCTGAGAGGCAGCTCACTGTGAGGCCCCAAATTCAATCCCAAGTAAAAGAAAATCAACAAACAAACATGGTGAATAAATGTCTTTGGGCATAGCAGGTTGGTTTAGATCATCTCCTAGTCACATTTTTGCTTAGTTTGAAGAAGTACTGCCTTTTCTCTCTATGGGAGAGGGTCTGAGGCCTTATCGGTAACTCCCCTGACCATTGGTGCTTGGAGTATGAATGCTGGGTGAAAATGTGTCTGTCACAGCCCAACCCCTCCACTGTGTGGTTGTTTTTCTTTCCCCGTGGCTTCCCTTATTCCATCTGAGCAGAGAAGCCTGCCTTTTCCTTGCAAACTTTCCTTGGACGGGCACTGTCCCACCTGGGACTGTGTGGGCACTTCCTTTTTGGAATATGGGGTGTGTGTGCTGCAGAAGCAGCACCCCAAGGCACACGCAGCCCATCTTGTGCCCCCTCCAGTGCCCCAGCTCCTCACACGGGCACCTCCCAGCCTTCTCCTCCAGCTCTGTGGCTCCAGCTTGGGAGATGGAGAAAGGTAACAGTTTCAAACAACACGGTCATCACACAGAGACAGGTGGG
>PVIR01014123.1:0-40795 GCA_004026965.1 Petromus typicus | reverse complement strand
GAAAAAAGACCACAGGATCAGCGGAACAGATTAGGAGATAAAGAAACAGCTCCAGGGCCGGGGAGTTAGCTCAGTGGTTCCGGCGCCTGTCTTGCAAGCGCAAGGGCCCGGGTTCGATTCCCCGGTAACCACATAACAATACTGGGTGTGGAGATTCACGCCCAGCAGCAACCAGTACCACTTACCACAGTGCCGGGCGTGGTGGCTCACGCCTGTAATCCCAGCACTCGGGAGGCAGAGGCAGGAGGATTGCTGTGATGTGAGTTGGAGGCTGAGCTCAGGGCCAGCCTGAACCACAAAGCGAGACCCTGTCTCAAAAAACCTAAAAAAAAAAGAAAGAAACAGCTCCAGACATATTTAACCATCCTATCTTTGACAAAGGATCCAGAGACCTTTACTGGAAGAAAGATAGCCTCTTTAATAAATGGTGTTGAAAACACTGGATTTCTACTTAATGAAGATAAAAGTTAGACCCATAACTTTCTCCATACACTAAACTAAAATTCAAATGAAACAAAGTTCTAAATATTAAAACAGAAACACTAAATCTACTGGAAGATAGGATAGATAGAACTCTTAAAGCCACTGATTTGGGCAAAGACTCTATGAACAAAACTATCACACAGAAACTATCACAAACAATAATCAGAATCTCATCTTACTAAAAACTTTTGCACAGCAAAAGAAACTGCCAAACAGAGAGTATGAGGGTGGATTCAGCAGATAAGTTCACTGGTGCAAAACTGTACATTGGGTCAGGATTATTTTTATGTAGTGAGATCAGCTACAATAATGGCAGTCTAATCCATTAGTGTGGAATCTATCAGGGCTAACTGAGAACTAACATGAAGTATTGTTTTCAGTCTCCCTTTATCCTAGAGAAGAAATGCATGATTATAGTACAATAATCTTAACCACCCAAGTCTTCATCCATATTTCATGTTCATGAAATGTGATGGCTCTGCCTCTTCTAGTGGTTAAAAAAAAATTCAAACTAATTTCATAAGTGCTAAGGATATGTTATCTATTTCAAAGAGGGTAATAGGAAAACTGGGTACAAAACTGGTAGTGAGAAATGGAGGGGTGAGAAAAGAGTCCTTAACTGATACAAATATTAGAGGAAAATACAAAGGGAAGAGAAATAAAAAGGGGGAGAGGAGCAAAAAGAAAAATTAAGAATGAGCCACCCTCCAAAAGAAGTCAAGTGAGGAGATACTGATAAAAGTAGAGGGTTATGAAGGAACAAAGGAGAATTCCCTTATTCTCTATAAATTATCACAGGAGAAAAAAAGTAAGAGGAAGAGAAGCACATATACACAGACACACGTGACAGACAAAAGGGTAAAATAATGGAATAAATGTGTGGAAGAATATATACAAAAGGAGGAAAACTGCAAAGGGTAAAATTTTTGAAAAATTTAAAAGTAAAATAAAAAGAATGAAAAGAATAATAGAGTCAAATAAGGAATAATAGAAGAAGATTTCTTCTCTTTGAGCACATGGCTCTTTTCAACAATGTAGAATAAAGAGCAGAAAAGAACTCAAGTCAGGACCCATCTCTGTTCATGCTCAGCTGGAAGTCTGCACCAGAGTGGTGCCTGGTGCAGAACGAGATCTGCTCAGAGTGAAAACCGGGTGTCAGTGTGAGCTCCCAGTCCTCTAACTCAGGTTGAAGCTGGCCTCTAGTCCAGAACCCGGTGTGTGCTCACCAGCCCCTTCCTCTCAGTGGGACTCCTCCCAACTGCAGGCAGTCTTGTTTGACTAGCCTTACTTCATCCTCTCTGGGGACTTGGCAGTACAAGATGCTGCTCTGAGATGCAGGTTCCAACGCTCAGCTGTTCCTGATTAGAGCATCCCCTCCGGCTCTTGCTGCATGGTTGCAGCTGTGGGCACCTGTACAGCGATCAGTCACCAAGTGCTGATAGTGGAGGCCCTTAGTCGGCAGGTCCCATGTTTTCCATGATGGCTCCAACTGCAGAGGATTCCTTTATTCCCAATACTGTTCTCTGGTTCACTTGCTTACAGGTTGATGGCTGACCAGCTTCTGTGTGGTTACCCCTCTGGAGTGTCATCTATTTCTTTTGTACTACTTAACACTTGCTTTTGTGTCAGTTCCCTCATAGTTCCTGGATACATCTCATTTACTTTAACTCTTCTCTAAGATATTTTTTTCTAGGCTCCAGAGACTTTGTCCTGGAAAAGCTGATTTGCTTGGCACTCTGCTCCACTGATTGAGAACTACTTCTGAATCCTGCATTTAATTTAATTAATTAATTTATTTTTATTGAGACAGGGTTTTGCTTTTGTAGTTCAGGCTGGCCCTGAGCTCAGGCTTGAACTCAAGGCAATTCTCCTGCCTCTGCCTCCCAAGTGCTGGGAATACAGGTGTGAGCCACCACACCTGGCACTGCAGTATGTGGTTCTGATTGCTGGTGAGTGTGAGTCATCACGCCTGGCATTATTGTATGTGGTTACCAGGGATCGACCCTGGACCCTTGCACTTGCAAGGCAGGCACTGGAACAGCTGAGCTAAATCCCCAGCCCAATTCTGCATTTTAAAAACAATCTGAGTTCTTCAGTTAGATCTTTCTTGTAAAATGTAAGGAAAGATGTGTAAATCCCTTATGTTGAGGGCCTTTGTCTCTGTAAAGGCTCAAAAACTTTAGTACTAGGAGAGTCCTCCAAAAGGGGAAAAGAACATATTTGATGATCCTAGTCTCAGACACTTCCTACCTCTCAGGAGGATATATATCTCTCCCATCTGTTTCTACCAGAGGCCAGCATCTCAGATACTTAGTATTTTCAAAAGGCCCTGACAGATAGGGCCTCAGGATCCTATGACCCAGTTTCTGGACACAGCCATTTATGTGTTCAACAGTCAGGATCTAGATGAGAATAGAAAGGAAAATGGGTGAGAAAAAGTTATGAGTGTCACAGTTGGCTATGCTTTAAGAACACCTGAGTCATCCAAGAGAAAACTCAGGACCAAACAAGAGGTGCAGGAATACTGATCACTAGGTATATGACTGTCCCAAGCCACTACCCAGGCCCTGCTCTGTGAGTTAGGCAGCCAATGTGCCTAACTAACGGCACTAGAGGATTGACTGTCCCTACTCCCAAAGAGGATGTAGCCCAGTTAAAATTGTCACCCTCATTCTGATAAGGAAGACTGAGGAGGCCCGAGGCAACTTGCAGTGCCCCATCCATAGACATCTCTATCTCCTGTAAGAAACCCTGGGTGACCATGGATTTGATGGTAAGAAATTTCACTTCCTCTGGCTTCTGTTTTAACTTCTTTCTCTGGAAACCCTCTGTCTTAGATACTTTTCTCTCATTGCTGAGACAAAATACCTGACACCCAAAGTTAAAAGAAAAAAGGTTTATTTATCTCAGTTTATAGAAGTTTCAGTACATAATCAGCCAGCTTCAAGGGAAGGATAGCAAACAAGCAGCACACAGGAGAAGCAACATGGCATGCATGAAGTGCCAAAAGCAGCCAGGGACCTTAACAGCATCTTTCTGCCCCTTTTATCTTACCCAGACTACCAAGATTAGGGCAGTGCCAAACCAATCACTTATGCATAGTGGTTTAGTAATCACAGGCCCTTAATCCCAGGATCACACACTCTATATTCAGTCACTTCTGAAAAAGTAACCCCTACTTCATCCACATGAGCCTTTGGGGATACATAATTGGTGTTAACTAGAACCCTCATCTGAGCTTCTTTACCCCTGCTTTGAATGTCACTTCAAAGGTTCAGTGTTCAACCACAAGGTTTCACTTGTCTCAGAGTGTCCTGTTCCCTTACTAGAAGATTTAGTAGCAAAATCAGGCACCACTGTCCAATCCTAGTGAATGGAAAAGTAGATTTTACCTGTAGGGGCTATACTCGGCCATAGTTGTAGACACTGCTAATGTTACCATAAAGACTTAAATTCCACACTTGTGAACAGGTGATTTCCCAGACCTCTGCAAGCAGGCAGAACATCAGTGAGCTACCCCTCTGAGACCCTGTGATGCGGTTCACTGACAAGAGTAGATCAAAGGAGAACATAAAAGAGATTATATAGTTGTTTTTCAACAGATTATTGAGGCCAAACCCTTACCCTCAGGGACCTACCTCTTCTCAAAATGCAGAGCACATAGTACCACTCATGCATTGATATTAGGAAAAGAGAAAAGGCTAAATATCTGTACAAAGTCAAAACGTGCCTTTCTGGTGCTATAACTACACAGGAATAATCTGGAAAGGAAGGAGCTTAATAACGAATAAGCCATCATCTATAAAGTGAAAACAGGTGATTCCATGACTCTCAGAGATAGTTTATCTTCCTAAGCAGGTAACTGTTACTCATCACAAAAGATACCAAAGAAGTATGTCTGAAATCTCTTTAAGAAGTCAATAGGCTAATAGAGAGGCAAGAGGGGGAGCATTACATCCCTTCACGACCTTCACCATATTTGCAATTCCTGAGGAATCATTAAAGTGGACCTTCCTTATGGGAAGCAGTGACAAGGTATAAAAACTCTACATGGAAAATAGCACTTTGGGGTCAGGGATTTAGCTCAATGGCACTATTCCTGCTTTGTAAGCACAAGGTCATGAGTCTGATCCCCAGTAAAACACACACACACACACACACACACACACACACACACACACACAGTAAAATGTAGAAATAGGGAAATTAAATGTCCACAGGACTAGCAGGGACCACTCAGCAGGTCTACAAACTTGCCCATTCTGTGCTTACAATATTCCTGGTAAGCTCATACTACCTCCTTTGTTAGAGAAGGACATATACTGAGAAAGATGGGCAATTATAAAGCCAGCTGCACCTGAACTGTCTGAGGAAAAAGATCACCCAAAGGAAGAAAGTTACCACAGTGAGTCCCTGAAAGATCTGAAATTCCTCTTCAAAAGCAAGACTCCACTACTGCTTAAAGTACAGACAAGTAAACTAAGATTCTTGTTTTTAATTAGATCTGTAATGTGGGTAATCTTGCTATGAATCTCAGAGTCTTGATAATTTATCTAATATTCCTCTTTACCATACATTTTCTTTCACAAAAAGCATGGCAATCTGACCTACTATTCATGTTGGAGCTCTACCTATCTAACCTAACAGTAAAGTTTCTTTCTCTCATCAAACAGACAGCTCAGTAGTTACTCTTTCTTTCATTGCCTCCTGACAGGATTTTTTTCTGCAACCCAGCCAGTGAATCACAGCACCCCAAGGTGGGTAGAGAACACATAATTTCCAGCAGATAAGACCTATAACACCTTCTAGCAGGAAGTAACTATGGGAATGTGGAGATACCCATTGCCTCAGCACTCTATAAAGAACGATATGGGTATGTGTCTCAAGGGTAAATGAGGCAGGAAATTAGGGCAAGGTGAAGCTAGCTGGGAAATTGGTGTGACCAATTAATTATGAAATCCCAGGGCACATGCGCAGAACACTTCCCAAAGCCCTGCACATGGACTTCTTGTAATAACTCAAGCATGTTTTCAATAGGATGGCCTAGATCTGACATCAGCCAGATGTCAGAAGACATCTGGAAGACACAAAAAGAACAGTCAACTGAACTTTTGGCATTGTGTTCTCTCTTGCACACTGGTCCCTTCCTTACTGTGGGGTGTGCTTCTTTTCCTACTTTTACTTTGTAAATTCAGTCTGCAGAGCCTCTTTTGTTTTGTACCTTTAACAAGTGCGATACTTTGCTACCGTTTGCATTTGTCGACTGATCAAGACAAATCTGTGTTGACTTGGCTTGGACTGATCTAAAGAAACATAGGATGATAAGTTTTGTTGTTTGATACACCATCATTTTTTGCTACTCTGGAAAAGTGGACATGGACATCAACAAATCAGTGACTTTTAAGCTTAATTTTAAACTATGTTAAATAAGCAGGGGCCAAAAAATTAGAAGTGGATGTTGGTAAATGGTAGAAATCAGGACAAAATCACAAAGCATTTGCTACTAGCTTATTATCACTAGTCTTTACCTCTGTTTTGAGATGTTTACCTAATTATAGAAGGTAGAGTTTAAGAGCATATACATTTCTTATTTTGTCATTATGAAATCCAGTTTCCCCTCATTTTAATCATAAAAATCAAGGAATACACTAAAAATATTTATATTTCTAGGTGATTTATGGCATAAATCAATTATATTTATTTCATGATTTTTCTTTCCACTTTGCAATTTCACCTTAAATGGCACTCTTAATGTTTTATCAGTATATATTTTGGTTATATATAAAATACACCCAACTCAGGAATTCTGGGAAGATGGAAGAAAGGTAAAAGCCGGAGACCACTGCCTCCCTATAAAATGTTCTTAAGCCTGAAAACAGCAGTTTGGGGGGTGGGAAAGAAAGGACAACAGAGAAATCTAGATCGAAGAGATCAGAGGTAAATATCGATTACGGCCAAAGAAAGAACGACCTAGGGAGCCATCTGTCCCTTCTTCCCTCTCCCCAGAGGGGGAGGGGCAGCTGACGCTGCCGGACCATGCACACCCCAGCCGACAGCACACACCGGGTCTCTGAGACACAGGTTCATGGCGAGGAGCACAACTGCATGCCAGACCACTGCGGCTGCATTACATTGTGTTAAATTAGAACCGGACCCGCAGGAGAGGACAAAGGATTGGCACAAGGAAGCCCCGCCCACCGCCCACCAGGACCAGGACCCACCGTGCCAGGAGAAGACGTCTCTGAGCTCCTGCGAGATCGACCAAGATCGTCTCTACCCCAGCAAACCAGCGAACTCAAGGCCTCCACCTCTGGGACACCCAACTCTAGACTCCAACTGGGACCCTAGTTCCAGCCCGCCCCCCATACTGAAGGGGGCGGGCCCCTGCTTTGAGAACTGCAAACCTGGGCTTCGGTGAGTTTCTGGGTCCAGTGCTACCTACAGGACACTGGACTCACATCAGGGGAAAGCCTGCAACTTCACAGTTCTTTTTCCCTGTGATCTATACACTTCAAACTGTGTGTCTCAGCTCATACAGGAGTCAAGGGTTTCTCGCCTCCAACAGCTGGCTGTTAGTGGACTCAATCTCATCCTATTCTGTTTTTATCTCTGTTTGTTGTTTTTATTTAGTTCTGTTTTTGCTATTCTTGTTGCTGCCTATCTTTTTCTTCCCTCCCTTTTCCTCTCTCTTTTTTTTCCCTACATCTCCCCCTTTTTTCTACTCTTTATCCACTTCTGCTAGTCTTCATTTCTCTATTTCATTGCATCCATTAATCTTATTGCTAATCTCTCCCTCCCCTATCTCTCTGCCACCTAACTCCTTGGTAACCTTTTCACTTCCAAAAGGTTATGCCTGAATGGTGTAAATATATTCGTGGTTAATTTTAAGTCTGGGCATATGATTATAGTTCTGGCTTATGAGGTTGGAGGGGTCAGAGCAGCAGCTACCAGTTTACCTTTTCTTGCGTTATGTTTGATACTATTAATGCTTAGTGCTTTTCTTGGGTTATGTTTGAAACTGTTAATGCTTAGTGCTAATCTCAAGGGACCTAAATATTAGGAAGAAAGAGACTTGCAACAAGCATTACCAGGCAATAGAGCAACTATAAAGCCAAATACAACAGCAGGGATGAAAGCTCAGAAATGAGGAAACATTCAAAATCTCAGATGCAGAGATTCTCACCCCAAAGTTATATGGGGTGAAGGGAAATGGAGAACTCTGAAGCTCAATCACCAGGACTCTCTGAGGTGGTAACTAAAAAGATCTAATACAATGGAAATCAGAACTGATTTCTGAGATGAAAACAGAGATACTGGACATAGTTAATGGCATAGTTAACAAAGCTAAAGAGGAAATCAAGGATATGATAGAACCTGAGATAGCAAAAGCATGGAACCTCTTAAACAGCTACAAATAAAAGCCCAGGCAATCAAAAAAGAAAATGAAAGTTTATACAGTAGAAAAAACACTGCAGAAGACCAAATCTCATATCTAGAGGACACGATCACAGCCAATGAACAGGAAAGACATACTTTATGGAAAATGGCAAAAGACCATGAGAAATCTATTCAACAGCTCTTAGATGATTCAAAGAAGAAGAACATAAGGTTGATTGGAGTCACTGAGGAAGCAGAAGACAATAAAAAGAAATAAAAAATTTGTTTACAGAAATAATAGCAGAAACTTCACAGGCAAAGAAAGAGAATTAGACACCCAGATTCACGAAGCGTACAGAATTCCACAGGGCCGAAATATACAAAATCCTACACCTAGGCATATAATTATAAAAAAAAATCCAGATGAAAATGAAGAATGAAATATTCAAAGCAGTTAGGGAGAAGAAAAAAATCACCTACAAAGGAAAGCCCATCAGGATCACAGCAGACTTTTCAACCCAAACACTCAATGCAAGAAGAGCCTGGAACAAGTGTATCAAACATTAAAGGACAACTTTCAACCCAGACTGATTTACCCCTCAAAGTTATCCCTGAAAATTGAGGGGGAAATAAAATACTTTCATGACAAAGAACATCTTAAAAACTTCATGCATACAAACCTGGCTCTCCAAAATACCCTAAAGGATATCTTGGAGAAAAAAAGAAAAATTATAAACCCATGAGACCCAACAGAGTCATCTGATTGAACCAAACAAGAAACTGATGGGAAAAGAACAAAGTCAAAGAATAAAAGAGCCTAGAACAGGAAAACATGATGGCCCTAAGTCTATCCGTATTAGTCATAACCATTAATGTCAATGGTCTCAGTGCACCAATTAAGAGATGCAGACTGGCAGAATGGATCAAAAAAGCAAGATTCTACAATCTGCTGCATGCAGGAAACACATGTAATCCAGAGAAAAAGCCACAGAGTGAAAGTAAAGGGATGGAAAACAATTCTACATGCAATAGGAAACTGCAAAAAAAAAAAGCAGAAATAGCTATCTTATTTGTAGACAAAATAGATTTTAAACCAAAACTGATCAAAAGAGACAAAGAAGGTCATTATATTCTCGTACAGGGAACTATCCAAGAGAAAGAAATAACTGTCTTAAATATTTATGCCCCAAACTTTAGTGAACCCAGCTATATAAAGCAAACATTGATGGACATGAAAAGCCAGATAAGCACCAATACAATAATAGTAGGGGACTTCAATATTCCACTATCACAAATGGACAGATCGACTGGGCAGAAAACCAATAAGGAAGTGCTTGAGCTAAACCAAACTCTTCAACAAATAGACTTAATAGATGCCTACAGAGTATTTCACTCCACTAAGCGAGAATTTACATTCTTCTCAGCTGCTCATGGATCATTCTCCAAAAGAGAACATGTGCTAGTTCATAGAACAGGCTTAAGTAAATGCAAAGAAATTGAAGTTGTCCTTTGTGTACTCTCAGATCATAGTGCCTTGAAACTAGAGATGAAAAGAAAAGAAAAAAAAATCCCAAGACTTTCACAAAGACATGGCAATTGAACAGCACTCTACTGGCTAATGAATGGGTCACAGAAGAAATTAAAGTTGAAATTAAACAGTTTCTACAATTGAATAATAACGCCAGTACAATGTACAGAAACTTATGGGATACAATGAAAACAATTGTACGAGGGAAATTCATAACAGTGAATGCTTTTATCAGGAAAACAGAGCAAGCTCAAATTAACAATCTAATGCTGAACCTTAAGCTACTAGAAAAAGAGGAGCAAGGCAAACTGAGAGCTCATACTAGGGAGAAAATCATAAGGATCAGAGCAGAAATTAATGCAATGGAGTCTAAGAGAACAATACAGAAAATCAGCAAATCAAAAAGTTGGTTTTTTGAAAGGATAAATAAAATTGACAGAACCTTAGCCAACCTTCTCAAACAAAGAAAAGACTCTAATCCACGCTATTAGAAATGAAAAGGGGGAAATCAGGATTGACCTAGTGGAAATACAGAGAATAATAAACACATACTTTGAAAATTTGTATTCCAATAAAATGGAAAATGTAGAAGAAATGGATAAATTCCTAGATACATATGAACTTCCAAAGTTGAATGAAGAGGATATAAAAATGTTAAACACCCCAATATCAATCTGTGAAATTGAAAATGTAATAAAAAACCTACCGACATGGGGCCAGGGATTTAGCTCACTGGTTCCGGAGCCTGTTTTGCAAGCGCAAGGACCCGGGTTCGATCCCCAGTAACCACATACCCTATACTGGGTGTGGAGACACACCCAGCAGCAACCAGTACCACATACCACAGTGCCGGGTGTGGTAGCTCACGCCTGTAATCCCAGCACTCAGGAGGCAGAGACAGGAGGATTGCTGTGATGTGAGTATGAGGCTGAGATCAGGGCCAGCCTGAACTACGAAGCGAGACCCTGTCTAAAAAAAAAAAAAAAAAACCTACCAACATAAAAAAAGCCCTGGGCCTGATGACTTCACCGCTGAATTCTACAAAACTTTTAGAGAAGAGTTAACACCACTATTCCTCAAACTCTTCAACAAAATGGAAAGGGAAGCAGCACTCCAAAATTCATTTCTGGAAGCAACCATTACCTTGATTCCAAAAGCAGAGAAAAACCCAACCGAGAGAGAATTACAGGCCAATCTCCCTAATGAGCATTGATGCAAAAATCTTCAATAAAATACTAGCAAACAGAATAAGAGAGTCATCAAGAAGATCCTACACCCTGACCAAGTTGGATTCATCCCAGGGATGCAGGGATGGTTCAACATACATAAATCAATAAATGTAGTACACTACATTAAGAGACTCAAGGATAGAACCCATATGGTCATCTCAATAGATGTGGAAAAAGCATTTGACAAAATACAACACCCATTTATGATCAAAACCCTGCAGAAAATTGGAATAGATGATCTGTATCTCAAACTAATAAAAACTATTTATGAGAAACCAACAGCCAGCATCACCCAAAATGGTCAAAAACTGAAACCTTTCCCACTAAGATCAGGTACAAGACAAGGATGTCCACTTTCATCAGTCCTGTTCAATATTGTGCTGGAAGCATCAGCCACAGCAATTAGGCAAGAGAAAGAAATAAAAAGAATAAAGATAGGAAATGAAGTTAAACTGTCATTATTTGCTGATAACATGATACTCTATCTAGAGGATCCTAAAAACTCAAGAGACTGCTAGAACTAATTGCCAAATTTAGTAGTGTAGCTGGATACAAGGTTAATGCTAAAAAATCATTAGCCTTTATACACACAAACAACAGATTCACTGAGCAAGAAATTGGAGAATCAATCCCCTTCACAGTGGCATCCAAAAAAAATGAAATATCTAGGAATAAATCTAACAAAGGAGGTGAAAGACCTCTATTCTGAAAATTACAGCACTCTGAAAAAGGAGATAGAAGAAGATACTAGAAAATGGAAAGACATCCCTTGTTCCTGGGTTGGAAGAATCAATATCGTCAAAATGGCTATACTCCCACAACTATTATATGAATTCAGCACAATCCCAATTGAACTCGCAACTGCATATTTCACAGATCTAGAGAAAATAATTCAGAAATTCATATGGAACCACAAAAGGCCTAGAATAGCAAAAGCAATTCTAAGCAATAAGCATGATGGGGATATTATAATCCCCAACTTGAAACTATACTATAAAGCCACTGTGATAAAAGCTGCATGGTACTGGCAAAGCAACAGACCCAAGGACCAGTGGAGTAGATTAAAAGATCCAGAAACAACTCCAGACACACTAAGCTATCTCATTTTTGACAAAGGAGCCAAATATCCTCAGAGGAGGAAGGATAGCCTCTTTAACAAATGGTGCTGGAAAAACTGCACTTTAACCTGCCAAAGACTAAAGCTAGACGTAGCTCTTTCACCATGTACCAAAATAAAATCAAAGTGGATCAGGGACCTAAATATTAAAACAGACACACTAAAACTGCTACAAAACAGGTTAGGTAAAACTCTTGAAGACATTGGTTTAGAGAAAGATTTCATGAACAAATCCTCCATTGCACAAGAACTGGTAGAAGAAATTGATAAGTGGGATCTTATCCTATTGAGAGGTCTCTGCACAGCAAAATAAACCACCAGAGAAGTGAAAAGGCAACCAGCAACATGGGAAAGAATCTTTACCAACCATCTCTCAGAAAAAGGGCTACTATCTAGAATATATAAAGGGCTTTAAAAAATCAATCCACTCAAATTTAAAGACTCAATTCAAAAATGGGCATCTGAAATGAACAGACACTTTTCAGAGGAAGAAATAAAAACAGCCAAGAAACATGAAGAAATGTTCAACATCACTAGTCATTTGAGAGATGCAAATGAAAACATTAAGATTTCATCTTACTCCACAAAGAATGGCTGCCATCTCAGAATCAGCCAGCAACAAATGTTGGCGAGGCTGCAGAGAAGGAACCCTTCTCCACTGCTGGTGGGAATGTAGACTCGTACAACCCCTGTGGAGATCAGTTTGGAGATTCCTCAAAAAGCTAGGATTGGAGGTCCCATTTGACCCAGCCATCACTCTGCTAGGTATATACACAAAAGAATTAAATGATTCCTATCACAGTGACCTATGTGCACCCATGTTTATAGTACCTCAGTTTGTGATTGCTAAATCTTGGAAACAACCCAAATGTCCATCAACTGGAGACTGGATAAAAAAGCTGTGGTTCTTCTACACAATGGAGTATTACTCTGCCTTAAAAAATTAAAAGTTTGAATCATTGATACTTAAATGGATGTACCTGGAGGACATCCTCATAAGTGAAATAAATAGGTCAGAGATGTGTAAATATTGCATCTTTTCTCTGGTATGAGAAAATAAGTATGTAAATGAGCTCTAGAGTTGTATGTTATATATTGTGAAACAGAAAATACTCAAAGCACAATGGGGTGAAGGGGGAAAAATAATGAGATTATAACAAAAAAGAAAGGAAACAAAATTTATGTATATAGGGGGAGGGGGTGGTAGGGTGGGTAAGACTATGGGAAAAAATGAGAATTGAATTGTGTCATATACTGGTATAAATTCTCATTGTTCAGTGCAATCATGATGTGTATATGTAATGTACCAATAAAGATTTAAATAAATAAATAAAATAAAATACACCCAAGTCATCTATTATACTTCCCACCAAAGTGATTGAAATTTGGAAATGTGACCTTTGATAGTTGATTAGGATTGGGCAAGATCATAAAGGTGGGGTCTTCATACAATGAGAAATGTGTTTTTATAACACAGAAAGAGACATTAGAGTTTACGTGTGCTCTTTGACTCTTCAAGCACACAGAGATAGCAATGTGAGGACGCAATGAAAAAGGATCTACCTAAACCAGACAGAAACCAAAGCTACTGGCACCTTGATCTTTGTGTATTCCAGAATATTAAGAAAATAAATTTCTCAATGGGGAGAAATAAGAATCAGGATATATCATTACAGGTACAAATTTTCAGTGTTGAATGTGACCAATCATAAGTTCTACCTAAAATGTACTATAAACTCATTTTTTAAAAAGAAGAACATAAATTTCTCTTGCTAAGCTAAGCAGTCTATGGTGTTTTTTGTTTGTTTATTTGAGACAGAGTCTTACTTTGTAGCTCAGGCTGGCTCCAAACTATGTATCCCAGGTCATCCTCGAACTCACAGCAATCTTCCTGCCTCTGCCTTCTGAGTGCTGGGATTATAGGCATGAGCCACCACACACGGTGTTATGGTATGTGGTTACTGGGGAACAAACTCAGGACCTTCTGTTTGTCAGGCAAATGCCAGAACCACTGAGCTAAAGCCCCAGCCCCAGCCCAGCCCCAGTCTATGCTGTTCATTATGGTAACCTGTGCTAATATAAATACCGTCAGCTTTATTCTCAGCTTTATTTTGAAACTTTGTCATCTTGTTTCAGCTTTGGTAAATATTTGTTTTTCTTTGAGTCTCCTCTGAAGAAAAGTGTCTTGTCTAGGAGACACAGCCTTTGTGTTTTGCTTAGCACAGCACTTCTTGTGTCCACCAACACTGAGCCCAGCAGAGCACAGGCTCCAGAACCAAGGGTTAGGATCAGGGATGGTGAGCACCTTTGTCTCCTCAAATGTTCATGGTCAATAATCATCTTGGTATCTGTGGTAACTGCATCACTGACAGCTAGCATGCTGCAATGATTACAAATCCTCTTAGACAAGTATATACAGGGTGTATAAGCTGTTGAGGACCACTGCCTTTAACTTTTATACACATAAGTCCTTTACCTGAAAATGTCTATTGACTAATTCACATGTGTTTGTTATGCACCTGCATTTATATGTTTGCCATATGTGCATATGCAACAGAGACCAAGTGGATCCTACATGTAAATCCCCAAATAAGTCAGTGTTTTATAGATTAGTGTCAATTGGGTTTTTCTTTCCCTTTCTATTTCCTCTCTCCCTTTCTTTCTTCCCTTCTATCTTTCTTTCTTGCTTGCTTTCTTCTTTCCTTTTCTTCTGTATATGTGTGTGCATTCATGCATGTGGAGGGGGCGATGGGGCTTTAACCTAGGGCTTTCACACAGTTCTACATTCCCAGGCATTTTAAAATTTTGATTTTGAGGCAGAGGCTCACTAAGACAGCAGGTTGCCAGGCTGAGCTCAAACTTGCAATCCTCCTGCTTCAGCTTCCTAGAGTGCCTGAACTACAGATGTGTGTCTTCATGTTTGGCCTCAAAATGTTCTATGTATCTTTCTGAAATGTATTTCATTACTGTACCTGAAAGAAGACTCTCATTAAACACGTCAGTTACCCAGTATAGTCTCTGACATACTGAGTACTGAAAGAAGCTGCAGACCTGCTGTCCACCACACTCTTCTGAGTCCCTGTGTTATACGAGAAGCACTAACCCTCCCCACAGTCAGCTTCAGTCTAGAACCAGGCCTCTGCTCTCTGAGGAGGCCCATTCCAGTCTGTTTACATCTATGCATGCAAGGTACAAGGTTTGTAGAATATGCCAGATCCCAATTTATCACTCACTTAAATATCTGGAAACCTTCCTCCAAAAAGAAAGGCATTTCTAACTCAGGATATGGATATTCTGATGTTTTATAGATTGAGAGCTATGTGCCCTCACACGTCCTAACCAGTGTCTCCTTTCATCCAAATCACCAACCAGAAACATGGATGCACTACGAGAGACTCCTCCTGCCTAAAGCTCTGCAAACCAACTGAGACAATCATGTGACTTAATTATCTAAACAAGATCAGGAAGTCCCTATCCCATGAACACAGCCTCCCTTCAGCTGCCGGCTCCCATCATTCTGGTGCTGCTAGAATAACTGTACATGGTGCCTGCGTCCTCTATGCTGCTCCACACACCCATGGCCCCTGGGATTGGTGGACACAGCACAAGGCTTTGGAGAAGCAGATCCTGCCAACAAAGATGTTTTCAATCCATTAGAAGAATCAACTTTCCTCCCCAAGATGTGGACAGAGAGCAGTCCGGCCTGGGTGGCTTACCTGATGCCAGCGTGAGGAGGCTGAGAACCAAGGTGAGCGTAAGTGCCATGGAGGTTTCTGCTGGACTAAGCGATCGCTATGCAGAGATGATGGGAAGGAAGGATGGATGGCCAGAGAGAAGAGAAGATCTGGCAGCAATGTGGGGCAGAAGTGCCGTGGGGCAAGAGTGGCTCAGTATGCGGTGACAGCAAATTGCACAGTTCTCCTTAGAGTCTCTGTGACACAACCCAGGCTGTAGTTCCGAGTTGTAAGGACTCTGAACTTTGTAACAGTGTTTCTGTGCAGCCCGTAAATATCTATCACAAGCCAGGGAAGGAATGGGTACAAAGTTGGTGGGGTGGGGCATACTAAAAGTAATTCATTAGGGGTCAGAACTATACCCCTAGTGGCATGCTCAGAGGCATGAGAAAGGCAGGTGCAGGGATGGTTTTTGTTTCAGTCCGGCCAACAGAACAGCGTGTAGAGGGTGGGTAAGTACACAGTGTTGGAAGAGAGACCATCCCAGCACAGAGAAATGGGGTTTATAGGCAAATGTTCAAAGTCCCACAGAGAGGGATGCAGGTGAGAACACTTCTTTGTGCAGCCCGAGGCAATCCTACCTGCCACACCCTTGTTTTGAGTTTAGGGCCAGGGTGTTGATACGAAGTCAGGTGGAAAATAACTTGCTACCACTAGGCAGGACTTTGATCTCCAAGGACTGAAGATACTGAGAAAGGTAGGAGAACAGGTTCTAGCATGAGAGAAAGGCAGAAACCTGTCTCTTTGTTTCTAGAAGCAGCAGGATTTAAAAGTGAAAATAATGTAGTGTTTTCAAGCCATAGTAATTCATAAATTTTGCCTACTAGCTCAGAATGAACAGAAATCATCCCAAGAACATTCTCTATCCATCAGTAACTGCAAAAAATAGAATTTTTAAAAGTAAAAAGTCTTATGAACTTATAGGCTTGGTGTGATGACTCATTTGTAATCACAACAGTCAGGAGGCTGAGGCAGGAAGCTTGTCTTTTGATTCTGAGTGTCCCAGACTACATAATAGTTCACAGTCAACCAGACAGTGTGACCCTTTCTGAAAACACTAAAGAAATTAAAACCTTATGAACCTATAAATTTTTAACAATAGAGTTTTATTTTTTATTTTTGACTAGTTACAGTTGTATATATTAATGGGTACAAGGTTGTGTTTTAATATGTATACATTGTGTAAGTATTAAGTAAAACTAACCAATGCATGTATCTCCTGAAATATTCATAATAAAACAATTTTAATAACACATCAGTCAAAAGGAACTCATAATAAAAGCTGTAGTATCTTTATAACAGAGTGAGGACAAAGAACTGTGTCCTAGTCGCTGCTTACACTGGCTGTACTCCAGGTGAAGGAGGAGTTAAATGAAGACATCACTATGGTACTACACCAAAGCACATAAGAACACTGTCCACTAATCCACCTAAGGGAGTTAAAGCACCCAGGACACAATGGCTAGAGGAGCTGTTGGTAAATGTGCACCCTCCAGTGGAGAAATGAATCACTTTTATCTTGAAATAGAAAATGGCATGTCCCCTCCTGTACTTTGTGTCTATTTCAGGAGAACTCAGATCCTAAGATCCGATGGGAAGAACTTCCTAAAACAAGACAAGGTCTTGGTCTTTGGTAATTCAAGGTACTGGGAAAGACCGCAGAACAGTATTTAGGCATAGGGGGAATACACAATCCTTCTGATGGATAATTTTCATTCTCTGCTCGCATACCTACAGTTGGGAGACAATGTGATAAACCCTGTCCTCTGTGATGTCCACATCATCTTACACACACCTGACCATCCCCTTTCACTGTATTCCATACCAACATCCAGGCATTGTTTCTTGCCCAGAAGCCCTGAGCCCACACAACGCAAGATATAAATCATGAGCAGATTTACAGGACCATGAAGCTGTGCAGAAAAATGGGAGGAAAGGGTAGTTAGTACGTACAGGGACCACTCCCAGACTAATCCAAAAAATGTGGTGACAAGGGAAGTAACTAAGCATGGTACTCAAGAATGGTGTCAGATGTCCTTGGGATTCTCAGGGAACTCCAGGAATCACTGCAAACTGTGGGCTATTGGAGGACTTGAGAGTTCAACTCCTTGAGATCATCCTCCTTAGTTTGGATGAAGATGGTAGACTTACGTAAAAGCAAGCAGAACACGAATTCCTTAAAGGCTACTGAGGAGCTCAAAGTATCTATAAGAGCCAAGAAAACTTCAGGCTACACTTTGAGGAACAGAGTTCCACAGAATCAGGTGATAATCTAAAGATGCCACTGCTACACTATCTGTCTTGATGCCAGCCTCACATGAGTAGGGTCCAATCATGTCTTCCTCACTGACCTCAGAGGAGGCTGGAAATCAGCATTTTCATCTATTCCCATGCAGGTGGTTTCTGTCTTATAAAAGGTCAGGACTCTCAAATCACAGAAAAAAAGAAACACAAATGTTCCAATTATCAGGGTGCAATATGATATCTACACATGCACAGAAACACAAATATTGTACAGTAAAATCTTAGTTTGTGAGCAAATTTTGTTCTGGAAACATGATTGTAATCCTAAGCATTTGCATATGAAAGAGAATTTCCCCATAAGAAATAACAGAAACTTGGATGATTCATACCACTACAAAAGATGTTCATATAAAAATTATTACAATTCTATAACATAATAGTAGGTTTGCAGTCTCTCTTCTTTACTTTCCAGTATCTCAGGCACCTTGAGTCACCTTTTAGAGATGACTCTCTCTATTCCTTGTATATTAATGGCAGAGGATATGGTTAGGAGGGTTGTATAAGGGCCTGTTTCAGCATGAGTTAGTCTTAGGATCTCCTGCATGTTATCTATCTCAAATGAGCTGAGGTCATGTTTGGATTCAGAAAGCTGCCCAAAACTTCATTACGGCAATCTGGAAGATATCTAATCACTTGTGGTGGGAAATAGTTCTTACACAACTTGGGAAAGGTCTACGTGGGGTATGACTGCATTGTTCAACCTTCTGTGAGGACCGGGCCTCCAAACAACATATAGATGATATTTAATTCTAGGGCTTTGGGGATTCCTTGTGTGATTTGGGGTGTGAAGGTCTCATTATCACTCTGGATAGACCTGTGCACACCACACTTAGAGACCACTTCCTTAAGCAGGACTTTTACCATTTCCTAGGCCCATTCGGACCTGGTAGGGAAGACCTTTCCTGGTAGAGAAGACCCTACCTTTCCCATCCAGTAAAAGTTCTGATGCACACCAAGAAATGTGTGTTTTACATACAGACCTGTGGGTGCAACCTACTTGCCAGGCTTCCCCCAGGGGAGAGCTCTTACTGTTGTATTGGGTCAGGAAATGAGGATGGATAAGTCTACGGATTATGGATGCCTCGCACACCTGGGTTACAATATTATGAACTCCAGGTCCTCTAGTGATGGAAATGTCCCCCCCCCAGGTGGGGACTTAATGACTTTCCATTGTTCTCACTGTGGCAAGAACATCTGGGTTAGCACATGTGTTAGTCACTTTTCTCTCCTTGCTGTGACAAAATACCCAATACCCAAAGTGAAAAGGGAAGGGGTTTATTTGGCTTATAGTTTGGAAAGACTTCAGTCCATAAGCAGCCAACTGCAAAACAAGGATGGCAAACAGGCATGCTAAAGCAGAAACAACATGGCATGCACAAGGCAGCAAATGTAGCAAGAGAGAAGAGACTTAACAGAGTCTCCCTGTCCCTTTATCTTATCCAGGCTACTTAGGGGTTGGTAGGGCTCAAAACTTTAATCTTAGTTACCTTGAACCCAGCATTGCATCATTAATCAATCCCAGTTTCACATACTGTAGATCAAGCCTATGACTACATGAGGCTTTGAAGGGACATCTAAACTCAATCTATGACACCACATATTGTCATTGGCTCTTTTGAATTCCTTCATTTTCATGAATCACTTGAAGCTCTTCTGTAAAGTACCTTGGGTCTAAGTCAAGATCTTAGAATGGGAGATGGGGCCATGAGGAAAGACACTGATGAGCTGGGCTGATTTTGGGATGCAGTCTGTTTGGCAGGCAAATCTGCCTTAGCATTACCATAGAAGACAGGATTCAAGGAGGACTGATGTTTTGGGTGATAGCCAACAGCTACTTCACTTGAGAGGTTTACTGTCTCCAGGACACTGAGGATCTCTGGTCCATGTTTTATTGGTAATGGATGACTAGTCATAAAAGCCCCTTTTCTTTTCATGTGACAGAATGCACATGTAAGACTAGAAAGGTATTCTCCTTTTTGTTGGTGGTGTTCCTTTTTTGAGACAAGCTGCCCTTGAACTCACTATGCAGCCAGGCTAACCTTAAACTCAACAGTCCTCCTGCCTCTGCCTCAGTAGTGCTGGGATAACAGGTTTGAGTCACCATGCCCAGCATTGTGGTATGTGGTACCAGGGATCAAACTTGGGATCTTGCACTTGCTAAGCAGACACCAGAACCATTAAGCTAAATCCCCAACCCCCAAAAGGCGTTCTTGCTCTCACAAGTTGGAGGTCCCAAATGAAGACAGTAGGATCTAACTTTTGGGCTGAGGTATCAGGAGGGCATCCTACTGCTTCAATGACTAGAGGAGATTACCATTTTTGTTTGTTTGTTTGTTTGTTTTTTAGGTTTTTTGAGACAAGGTCTTATTTTGTAGTTCAGGCTGGCCCTGAGCTCAGCCTCCAACTCACATCACAGCAATCCTCCTGCCTCTGCCTCCTGAGTGCTGGGATTCTAGGCATGAGCCACCATGCCCGGCACTGTGGTATATGGTACTGATTGCTGGTGGGTGTGAGTCTCCACACCCAGCATTGTTGTATGTGGTTACCAGGGATCAAACCTGGGCCCTTGAGCTTGCAAAACAGAAGCCAGAACCACTGAGCTAAATCCCCAGCTCCTCAACTCTCAGCTGGGCAGTTATGTTTTACCCCATTTAGTCATCTAGAAAAGCAGGCAACTAGTGGTTTTCTCGGCTTGGGAACTGGGTTAATACCCCAGTTTACTGATTACTTTCTATTTTTCAGCAATGAAGAGAGAAAAAGACTTAGAGCTGTAATTTCTAACTCCAGGGCTTATATCATGGACTGTTTTAGAACCTTTTAGGCCTCCTTAGTGACCACTCTCCATTTCTGGGTTTCCACAAATTGTCTCAAACAAGGATTTAGCTATTCCTCCAAATTGAGGTATTCACCTGGGCAGAAGCCAGCCATTGCCAAGAAAGCCCTCAGCTGCAGTTTAGACTCCAAAGGACCCAGTCAGCAAATTGACTCTGTTCTCCTTGAGCACAGTTATGTTGAATCATACCACAACTCACTTTTTGTTGAGAAATCTGGACTTTATTCTGGGATACTTTGCAAGCTTTTACTGCTTAAAAAAATTGAGAGTCTTAACAGTGTTTTGATTAGATAACTCCTTGGTGGGACCACAAATGGGGAGGTCATCTATATATGGTAGTAGGCTTTCCTTTTTAAAATTTTAATTCTCAAGTTAAGGGCTAGATGGGACTATCTGTACAACCCTGGAGGTCAAGTATCCTGTTGGCAAAACCATGTTTAGGTATCCTTTCAATCAAAGGCAAACAAATTTTGGGTATTAGGATTCATAGGGATAGAAAAGAAGGCCTTTGAGATCAAGGGCAGAGAATGTCTGTTGGGACTTGTGCAAGGATGGCTCTGCTACTGAGGAGTGAACAGGCACACTCATGATTGTACTAGGCAATATTCTCCCAATGGCTCAATACTGGTAAATAGGTGTACTGCATAGGGGTTGACATGGCACTGGACACCCTGTGGCCACAAATTTACTAGTAATGCACTTTAGAACCCTGGATAATTTTTCTTTGAAAGTAATACTGTCTTAGTGAGGGTATAAATTAGGGGATTTCAGCTGAATATTACTAAAATGACCTTTGACAGCCATACGTATGGTGCCATCATACTATGCTTGGCCTCCCAGTAGAGGCCAAATGGACCCCTAGTGATTAGGACATGGATTCCAGAGGTTTGAGGGGCAGAAAAGCCCTGAAAAGGAAGAGTGTATCTCTTGAAACTGCAGGTAGGGGGCACTCTGGCGTTATCATGAAGGAAGATTGACTATGTGCAGTGCAGATAAAGAAATCTGAATGGTTAACTCCCTTAAAACCCACAGCAACTGAGGAATAGAACGATAATTCATCCCAGTAAGAAAGTAGAGTTGAGTAAAATGCCCATATATCATGAAAGTGTTTAATCTGTTTGATACAACCAGAGATACCTGAGCCTCTTGCAAAATGATAGGGATGTCCCCATGTGGGGGGCCCCACACACTACCTCATGCACCCTCATTCACTGTCTCGGCATTCTTTCCTTCTCATGGCGGTGGGCGACCTCATTCCCTTCTCGGGGGAAGTCACCTACATACAGTAGTAGGCTTTCCTTTTTAAAATTTTAATTCTCAAGTTAAGGGCCAGATGGGGCTATCTCTATAACCAATGGTTGTAATTCATGTTGAGACAGGCCCAGCAAGGACTTAGTGGCTTTTTTCTTTCTTTTTTTTTTTTTTTTTTTTTTTTTTTTTTTTTTTTTTTTTTTTTTGAGACTGGGTCTGGTTTTGTAGTTCAGGCTGGCTCTGAGCTCTGCCTCAAACTCACATCACAGCAATCCTCCTGCCTCTGCCTCCCGAGTGCTGGGATTACAGGTGTGAGCCACCATGCCTGGCACTGTGGTATATAGTACTGTTTGCTGCTGGGCATGAGTCTCCACTCCCAGTATTGTATGTCATTAACTGGGGATCGAACCCTGTCTTGCAAGACAGGTGCCGGAACCACTGAGCTAAGTCCCCGGCCAGGACTTAGTGGCTTTTAAGAATATTCACTTGTGTAATGCCCAGGATGTTTACATATGAAACACCACGACTTGGCCCTATCACTCTGGCCTACTTCACTTCTCCCTTGGTGCAAAGATCTGCTTGGAAGCCTTATCTATTAGGGCTAGAATGACTTTAACATGCTTTTTTTTTTTGCCTTACTCAACTTCTGTTTGTCATAATTTTTAACAGTGACCAACTGACTTAGTCTAAACATGTGAGCCCTGTTTGGAGTGTCAGGAACTTCCTGATAATATCTGGAACCAACTTGTTAATAAAATGCTGTCCTAGGATAATTTGGCTCTCTTTGGACTTTGGGGTTAAATTAAATATTTATGGAGCATCTCTTCAAGTTAGTTGTGGAAAGCAGCTAGATTTCCATCATTGTTCTGGCCCTGTAGTTATAGGCTTGGGAAGACTCTCTCTCTCTCTCTCTCTCCCCCTCACTCTCTCTCTCTTTCTCTTTCTCTCTCTCTTTCACACACACACACACACACACACACACACACACACACACACACACACAATAGGATTGCCTGCAGGTATATCGCCCACTTGATTTCTCTACCCCTAGGGTTACAATCAACCCTAAGAACTTCTTGGGGCTTAAGTAACCCATCAGCAAACTGATTATTAGCCTGTTTTGCAGCTCTTAAAATCCTTTTTTCTATTGTTGTATAGCAGGAAACCAGGATGAACTGGACATCTCACTCATCAGGTCAAAAGCTAAGGTCAAGTCATGGAATCCGTCAGCAAACTTTTCAGGGTCTTCAGAAAATTTCTGTTTCTCTTTGCGTGAATATCCATGGTGAATATCCATGATTGAAAAAGGGATTTAAGTAATGATGATATCATCTATGCCTACCACTTCTTGAAGGAGTACAGTGGTGGGAGGCTTAGATATTCAGTTCCTTGAGTCTGTGGCTTTCTGGTAGGTGGACTCAGACCTACTATGGAGTGGGTTGAGGAGACTATTTTTATCTTCTGGGGTAAATGACTATGCATATGGTTAGGAAGGTAGCTAATGAAGAGGATGGGCTGACACTAGAGAGTCCTCAGCAGCAGCATCTTCCAAGGAAAGATTAGTTTTAGAACAAAGATCAGGTTTTCAGTAGAGTCATGAAGACTTGATCATAAGCCACCTCCAACCATTTTCTCTAAATCTAACAAAAAATATTTAGAGTATGATGTTATGTTTCATACAGTCATGCCTCTTACTCCTTAAGTGGATACACAGACCAGGCTTTACTACACGGGGATATGTTTCTGTCAGAGTTGATCCGATCATGACATGGTTAGTGAATGTGTCCAGCAGATAACTGAAGCAGGTGCTTTCTCTGCCTCACACAGCCATGCTGTCCCAGAATAGGGAGAACACAGCACACAGACATCCACCAAGATGCTCCCTGCTCTCCTGTACCTCCCGCTGTGGCTCCTAGGGAACATTCAATCTTCCATCCACCCCACTTTCTTCTCCCTGGTCTGCCTTCTCTGCAATCGCAATCCCCTCTGTCTCTCTCCTAGTCTGAAACCCAAATGTTTATCTTTTTCTCCTTTACTGAGTTTATTGATGCATTTCAGATGCACCTTTTGATCACATTCAACATTGAGAATTTGTACTTGTACATGATATATCTTAATTCTCATTTTTCCCATTCCCTTGCCTCCCCTACAATTCCCACCCCCTATATACATAAGCTTTATTTCCATTTTTTGTTTTACCATTAAATTTTTCCTTTCCCTTCTCTACTTTCCCCTGATTCCCCTTTTCCTTTAAACATTTTCTTCATATTTCATAATACCTATCAGACATTCTGGACCTTATTTACATCTTCAGTTTTTCATATTTGAGAGAAGATACAGTATTGACACATCTATGTCCTATTTATTTCACTTATGCATCCTCAAGGTACATCCATTTAAGTATAAATGTCTCTAATTTATCATTCTTTATGGCTGAGTAATCCTCTATTTTATTAAAAAACTCACCTCTTCTTTATTTAGTCTCCAGTTGATGGGCATGTAGGTTGTTTCCAAAATTTAGCTATTACAAGCTGTGCTGTTATTCACATAGGTGCATATATGTCAGTGTGATATGGTGCTTTTAATTCTTTCATCTATGGTGCTTTTAATTCTTTCATCGATATACCTAGCAGAGAAATACTGATTTTTTTTTTTTTTTTTTTTTGTCATAGAGTTTGGCCATGGTATAAATTGGAAAATGCTCACTATCACTAGAAAATCATACTTTTGATTTATCTATTTGTGAGATAAACATAATTATTGCCAATGATTGGTAAATCATCTAAAAGCCGATATCCAGGCCTCTTGCTCCCCCCCCCCATCCATCTGTACCAGATGAGCAGTCTATGCCTCTGTGCTTTCTCCTCACCTGTTTGAGTGGTTTCATTCCGAAACATGTTTGTTGTAGTTTTCTTTCTTTCTTTCTTTCTTTCTTTCTTTCTTTCTTTCTTTCTTTCTTTCTTTCTTTCTTTGCTTTCTTGTTTTGAGATAGGGTCTCGCTATGTAGCCCAGACTGGCTTTGAACTCTTGGCAATACTCCTGCCTCTGCCTCCTGAGTGCTGGGATTATAGGCGTGAGCCACCAGGCCCAGCATTGTGGTATGTGGTACTAGGGATCAAACTCAGGACTTTGTGCTTGTCAAGCAGATGTCGGAACCACTAATCTAAATGCCGGGCCCTGTTATAGTTCTTTCTTGAAAGTCTGGAGATAGGAATTTTCCCAATGTCTGAGAAGGCATTGAGCAGGCAGTTAGATGAAATAGACAAAGTATTCTTCACGACAGGTTTATGAGCAGGAGGAGTAAATATTACTGTGGGAACCTTACAGAACACCCTCTAGGTGAGTACTCAAGCTGTTTGGTCCCCAGAGCATCCTGGTAAAGAAAAACTCCTCCGAGTTAGGCCATGAGAACCTTACAGAGCACCCCCTGCTCTCCACACAGGATCCTTACAGGGCATCCTCTGGGTCAGTCTCTAGCCTGTTCACTGACACCCTACGAAGGCATTCTCTGGTAAAGCTAATGCGAGATGTGTCTGTTCTTATTAACTACCAGCACCACTTCCTTTGGATCTTTGGATCTGCCTCTTTAACTACAACCTAAAGGGACACTGGCCAGAGGTATGTATGAGATAGACACGCAGAGCTGGGAGACTTTGGGAGTCACATGCCCAAACCCTGCTGGAATGCATGGTTAAAGATTAAAAGATAGCCTATTGGGCCACAAGTCACAATAAGATCAAATGCATTGCCTTTAAGAGGGAATACTCTGGCTTTTTTCCTCCTCATGCTCCTTTATTATTTAAGCTGGCTCCAAACTCAGTCATTTAACAGACTATCTCGACCATCCCTGCTCTTCCCTGGTCCCCTACATGAGTTCCAGCCAGGTGCCTTTCTCTTTTCTTTCACCCTTGCTTCTTGATTCTGTCAATAAAAGGCCACAGACGCTTCAGTTTAGAGCTGTCTTCATGAAATCTTCTCATTCTGAAGGATCTCGATTAGAGGTAGACCCTCTGGGCCTTCTTTCCAGTTTGGATTGGACATTGACTCTATGTTTTCTGTTTTGTTTTGTTTTTGAGACAGGTCTCACTTTGTAGTTCAGGCTGGCCCCAAACTTACTATGTAGCCTGAGCCAGCCTTGAACTCCCAGCAATGCTCCTGCCTTCCAAATACTGGGATTACAGGCCTGAGCTACCCACCTGGCATTGTGGTATGTGGTTACCAGGGATCAAATTTGGGACCTTGTGTTTGCCAGGCAGATGCCAGAACCACTGAGGTAAATTCCCGGCCCATGACTCTGGGTAATCTTATATCCTTTGTGCTGTACCATGTTTGTGAAATGTGACAACTCACCTCCCAGACAAGGGGTCTAGAGCTCAAATGCCCTACTGGCTGGACACCTCAAGCTCATTATAAAATCCCCTAATATCACAGTATCCCTGTCTAAGCAGAAGTAGTAAATGCTTCTCCTCCTTGGAAGACCTCAATAATATCCTAATAAGATTTCCTACATAAATGCCTCTTGAAGACCTGGGCTGATAGATGAACAATCTGACAAATGGCCTTTAGTCATGACTCACTACTTGGGGGAGCAGAGCCTCTGGAGCCCACCACACTTTCTCTATTGTGCATAGGTCAGGTAGACCTTGCTCACTTGCAGAGGGCTGAGGAAAGTCTAATGGGTAAGGAATTCAGTAGGTGGCAGTCTAAGAATTAGAGAAAAGACATGTCTACAAAGAGACCAAATAAACTGACAAGGCCAATTAAGCTATTAGTAGATGTGGGATTTTGGATCTCACTGTTGCTATTTGCCCAAGAAGGACCTAGCTTTAAAATTTGAGCCTTGGTATATAATATCCTCACTCCTCCATACCCCCTTCTTCCATTTTGAATTCCCCTGCGTTTTTTTAGCTCACACCACAAAAGGATACGAATTATCAAGCAAATGAAAGCTTCACAATGAAAACTCATCTAGCAACCACAGGGTGCATATTATCTTAGACAGGGTAATAAATTTGAGGCCAAAATTATAATAAAAATAAAACCAAACAGAATGGAGAAGAGAGACAGTATGAAAGAAGTAACTCCAGAAAGGGATATATATATGCTAGCTTAATAAGCTGTTTTAGGACCCAGGAGAGTTGTAGTTAATAGGTGAGATGGATGATGGAAATATTCCAGCCCTCTTCACCTTAAAACACAAGGGCTACATGTCCTTGTCAACTAATGACAGAAAAATAAGTTAAAGTATTTGAGTTTGCTGATGGATGGAATCCTGAGTGGGAGAGAAGGGACAAGAAGGGGTTAGGGCCCTCTTAGGGGAAAGAAGAAAGAAAATAAGTCTGTAGGCTCCTACATAGTAGGAGTCCATGGACTGTACTCTATTCTCATGAATAGCATCGGCTATGACCTGAACAGCCACTGGATTCAACATGACTTAGAACATGTACCCAGGTGCCCCAAAGGGCTGCCAGCATCAGGCAGACTGAGCTTACGCCCTTAAGTTTTTTTTTTTTTTTTAGGTTTTTTGAGACAGGGTCTCGCTTTGTGGTTCAGGCTGGCCCTCAGCTCAGCCTCAAACTCACATCACAATCCTCCTGCCTCTGCCTCCCGAGTGCTGGGATTACAGGCGTGAGCCACCACGCCCGGCGCTGTGGTATGTGGTACTGGTTGCTGCTGGGTGTGAGTCTCCACACCCAGTATGGTATGTGGTCACCAGGGAATCGAACCCAGGCCCTTGTGCTTGCAAGACAGGCGCCGGAACCACTGAGCTAACTCCCTGGCCCCAATGTAAAAATCTTAATTGGCTTTTCTGGCAATATTTTGTTACATAAAATAGAAAGATATGCCTATGTGCTGAGTAGGAAGAGGTTGCCTTAGTAGGTGAAAAAAACAAAAAAATCTGAAAAAGGCAGAAGCAAAATAACAAAGCCTGGGCTAGAGATTTAACTCAGTGCCACCACCCCTACTGGGCAAGTACAAGGTCTGGAGTTTGATCTCTGGAATCTGGGGTGGGGGTGAGGGGTGAAGAATCTCACTTCACAGTTACTTTCCCCAGCTGTAGTGGTGCACACCTGCTTTCCTGTTACTTCAGCACTCTGTAAGGCTGTGGCAGATAAATAGCACATTTGAGCCAAACATGGGAAATGTAATGACTTAGCAAGACTGCCTCAAAATAAAAACATTTATGGAAAAGACAGAGTTTGCTGCTCAGTGCAGAGTCCATGCATTTAATTTCCAGTTCCAGAAGAAAAAGGCTACTTTTCCTATAATGCAAAAAAATAAGAAATTGGTATAAGATTAATATAAGTTACTCCTTGTAAGAATAACAATGAAGGGCTGGGGATTTAACTTAGTACCAGCACCTGTCTTGAAAGCACAAGGTCCCAGGTTTGATTCCAGGTAACCACATACAATTCCGGGCATGGAGACTCACATCCACCAGCAATCAGTACCACATACCACAATGCCAGGTGTGGTGGCTCACGCCTGTAATCCTAGAACTCAGTCTACCTCTGAGTTCAAGGCTGAGTTCCAGACCAGCCTGAACTACAAAGTAAGACCCTGTCTCAAAAAATCTTTTTTAAAAAAGAATAAAGTTCAAAAAGAAATTTCATTGCTGTACCAATTGATCCTAGCCTGTTTGGGAAAGTCTGGGTTTCATTTGGCTTTTTGGAGGGATGAAGAAACTGAGGGAGGTGGGGAGAGAAAGAGACAGACAGACAGACAGACAGACAGAGACAGAAGAAAGGGAGATATTGGAAGGGAGGGGAGCAAAGGGGCGGGAAAAGAAGGGAGAAGTGAGAGACTCCAACAGATTTTGATAGTCTGAGATTGGGAGGAACTGGCTCATGGAATTACAGAGATCAGCAAACCCTAAAATCTGTAGGGTGAGTCACTAGGCAGGAGAACCAAGAAAGCCAATGACAGTAGATCTTACGCAGATGGGATCAAGATCCAGTCTGAAAACATGGAAAAAATAGTGTCCTAGTTCACAAGCTGTCAATCTGGAAGAATTCTCTTGCTTGGGGAATTATTATCAAAAGGTCAGCCCTTTTATTCTGTTTGGATAGAAGTGATTCACATTAACCACATCAATCTGCTTGACTCTGTTTACTGATTAAAATAATAAACTCATCAAGTATCTGAACCAGAATCTGGCACTCTGTGCAATATTGGTACATAAAGTTAACCATTTTACTATATCTTCCAATTCTGCCCTTATCATCCAAATGATGCCTTTGGACCCTCCGCTGCTTTGTTTCATGGTTACATAGCTGGAGAAGCTCCAGAGATAACATGGGCCATAAAGGAGGAAAAAGATGGGCAGTACCAGCCAGCTGTCTTCTATGCTGTTAATTTTTCCTTTTTAATTTAAAATGAAATGCTTCCCAAATCTCACACCAGGATTTTCCACACATCTTTATGTAAGACCCAACTTGACATAAAAACAGCCATTTTGTTAAAAACCTCCACTTTGTATTGTGTAGCCTTCTTGTGAACCCAGAACTTGTCTCCTTGGGAACTGTCCACCCAACTGATACGCATAGCTGCAGACTGTATGTATGTTTATTTGTTCTTATTTTTTTAATTCAAGTCTTTATTAGTACATTATGAATACACATCATCATTGCATTCAACATTGGGAGTTTGTACCAGAATATGACATGACTTGATTCTCAAAATTTCCCCCTTCCCTCCCAGTCCTTATATACATAAGCTTTTTTTCCTTTTTTATTACTGTCATATTCTTTTTCCCCTTGTTATTTACCCCACACTTTCCTTTTAATATTTGCTATTTCACAATTTCAACTATACATACTACAACTCAGATTGTATGTTTTTAAGATGTACTACTCTATAGTAACCAGTGATCATCATTGCTATCAACTTCTATAACAACTCGCTTCTGCACTTGAACAATGGAATGACCTAATCACTTCTGCATTGAAACCACCTGGTAACAGGTGGAGGATAGTAGATTTTGCCTTTAAAAACTGTGCCCCACTTTACCTCTTTACCTTCTTCCACATGGAAGGACGGCCGTCAGCTGAGTAATAAAGCTCTTAGCTGGACTTTAAGATCATGTCATGCCCTGAGAGGTTGTCTCTGTGGGACTTGGTCCCAATGTTGATACTATAAATTGGTCCAAACTTGGAAGCTGCATATCAGGAAAGGAGAATGAGAGTCTGAGTAAATCAATACCATATAAAATTTTGGAGTTTCTTAGCCATGAAGAAGAAATGTATGAACAGGTAAGGAGGCTAACTATAGTGTCAGCCACACTTCACAAATCATTAAATTCCAAAGAGGTTTAAAAATGGTATGGGGCTGGGGATTGAGCTCAGTGGCACTGCACCTGCCTGGAAAGCCCAAGGTCCCAGTTCAATCCGTGGTATCACAATGTAAAACAAAACAAAACAAAATAAAAAATAAAAGTGCTGCAGTAAACATAACTGCAACTAAATATAGTCTCTCCATGACCTGAAACTGAGATTCCTACAAAGTAATTTGGAGATGGAAAGAGAAGTATATCTCTGTGAAGCAGGAAGGAGAGGACAGGAAAACTAGAAACTACAAAAAGCTGAAGAAATTAAGCACAACACAGAAAAGAACAGACAGGCTGAAACGCTAACTCAAATTCCTGGGGAGGGAGACTTGTTTCTGTTAACACAAGGTAAATGGCCCAGAGACTGTGGGAGGTCTTTTTGAGAAACAGTGGACTGGGTCAGCAGTGTTAACCCCAGGAAAAGACTATGGATATTGTCAGCTGCAAAAACAGCATAGGGTTTACTATGAAAATAGACTACACTTGGAGAAGAAATGCTGTGCAGTGGCAGCCATGTTTGAGAACGTTTAATCAAGATTCATTTGGGGAAGGAGTTGATGGTTTAAAACTCCCTGAGTTACAGAACAACTTAGCAGGGTTGCTGGGGGCAACTTAGCACAGTTACTGGGTGGGAGACAGCCACAAGAAATAGTTGTAGAGAGGGTGAGGGCTAGACTTCCCTCATGAAGTTTAAGCTTGGCTGGAGAGAGGGACACAGGCATCCCGCTCTCTGTGTAAGAAGCCAGGCGAGTCCTGTGTGGTTTTCAGGGGAAGCTGGGTCTGAAAGCACAGACATTATTTCAGTGGATTGCTCGACTCCTCTGCCCTTATGCATACATTTGGCACGGAGTTCAGATATCTGTTTGCTTTCTCTGTTTGCCCACATGATCAGGAATACACCTTGTCTAGGACAGCTGCTAAACAGTGGGGTGTACCGGAAGAAGGGCTTTGGAGCAGTGAGAGTACTTCACAAACCCACAGATCATAAAGGTCGGTGGAAAAAGTCTTGATTAAGAGTGTCCAGAGAAACAGAAACTAGGAGCAGCAGAAGTACATAGCCTTAGAATTGACCAATCATGCACAGAAAAAAAGTTCGGTCAAAACTCAGCATTTGTGCATAAAAATACAAAAGTGACAATATAATCTGATAATGGCTGCAAACTCAAACTTTCTACTACTTGAACATCAAAGTTCAAAAAAATCTGCTTGGTATTCATAAATTTACTTGACAGTCAAACCAGAAATCAAATTTGAAAAAACGTATGTGGGCCAAGTCATGATTTGCATCTCACCCAGACACACAGGTGTGACACTTGAGTCTGAGCACTGTTCTTGCCCTGGTAACACACAGTGCTTGTGTTAGTACATTAAAACATTCACTCATTGTGTCATTTTTTACCCTTTATTTGTGTAAAATATCATAATTATGGGTTCAAAGAAAGTTAGTGATATCATCAATAGAACTAACAAGAATTATGAGAACCACAATAGAGTTAAGGAAAGAAATATGTTTAAGTTCTGGGAAAATGAATTAAAAGTATACTTTTTGGGACTCAAAATAAACACAAAAGCATCACAATTATTCCATGCATATTATCAAATCATAGCATAATGAAATTAGAAAGCAATGGCAAAAGAAGTCATTAAAATTATGTAAATACATTTTGATTAAACAATATGTGGTGGCAAAGGGAAATTGAAAGCACTTGAGGGACTCAGGATTTAGGTAAAGAAAGGAACTTATTCACGAGTGAGGATCAGCCAGGTCGGAAACAAGTCCTGCTCAAAGTACCTGACCATCCTTTACAACTTCACAGCCAGTTTATAGATTACAGGCAGGTTACAATTTGATTTATCATTATAGGCGTCTTACATAGCTGCACTTCGGCTCATCAAAGCTCAGTTTCCACGGTTAAATGTAGTTACTTTTGGGAAACATTTTAACAGATCTGCTTGGAAGAGAGAGAGAACAAGTCCATCGCAATTTGCTACACAAAGGGGTTAAGCCTCAGGCAAATGCAGGAGACACTGATTTAACCAGGGTCACCTACACATATCTACACAACTAGAAAAGAAAAAGGCAAAATCGTAATACAAACGGCCAAAATCCAAATTTTTACCAACTACTTTGAAAATCTCTACCCCCAAAAGTTGGAGAATCCAGAAGAAATTAATAGATTTCTAGTTACATAGAAATCTTTTTCTTTAAAGTATCAAGATGGAACCAAGAAGACATAAAAACCATTAACAATCCACTAACAGGAAAAACTGAAGCAATAATAAAATAATCTGCCAGTGAGAAAAGCACTGGTAGAATGGATTTGCCACTCATTTCTACAAGAATATCAGGGAAGATCTAATCCCAGTACTTTAGAAACTTTTTGATGAAATTAAAAGGGGAGAATGCTACCAAACTTATTCCCAGAAGTTAGCATTATGCTAATTCCAAAACCAGAGCATTGAGAATGTACATTTGTACAGCCATTATAGAAATCAGTATGGAGTTTCCTCAAAAAACTGAAACTAGAAATTCCATTTGATTGGGTTATTTCTCTTATAGATGTCTTCCTGAAAAAGTTAGACATTTTAGAGTGATTACAGCATACTCATATTTATAGCAGCAGAACTGATAGTGGTTAAATCATGGAAGTGGCCTATATGTTCCTCAAAAGATGAGTGGGTTAAAAATGTAATATTTATATACAATAGAGCACTACTTTGATGTAAAGAAGGAAAAACCTGAGTCATTTCTATAAAAATGAATTCAACTTGAGACCATAATATTAAATTAAGTAAATCAGTCCCACAAGCTTATATGAGAAATCCAAATTATAAGTAAAGAGCAAAATAAAAGGTAGATAATAGGAAATAGGGAGACAGACATTTTGTAAAAGGGAACCAACAGAGATGGAGAAGAGGGCTAATGGGAGAAGTCAATGAAAAGATAATCAAAATGTGTTATGTACACATGCCAACTCCCTAGAACAAATGTGATCATTACAAATGTACTAATGAAAAATAATTTTAAAAAATAATCAGCCAAGGACTTGATAAAAATATAATCCAGTCTCCTTAATGAACATAGATGCAAAGATCTGCAGTAAGATACTGGCAAACTGAATGCAATAAATCTTTAAAAATCATACACAGCCTGGGTATGACGGCTTGCAGCTGTAATCTCAGCACTTGGGAGGCAGAGGCAGGAGGACTGCTGCAAGTTTAAGGCTAGTGAGTTTAGGGTCAGCCTGAGCTGCAAAGTGGGACCCTGTCTCAAAAAACTAAAAAAAAAAGATCATGTATCACGACCAAGTAGGCTTTAACACAGAGAAGCAAGGATGATTCCACAAGTGAAAATCGATGAATGTAACAGATGACACAAGCAGAAGCAAGGAGAAAAAAATTATATTATTGTGGGGTCCCCTGAGGCTAAATAACGCCGGCTCCATAAAGGAAGTGCAAGGCAGCACGTAAACAGCGGGCCCCTCCCGGCCACAGTGGTTAAAGGAAAACAAATAGACAAAGACGACCCCCTATGGAGCTGGTTTGGGGCGGTTGAAAACAAGGAAGTGGGACTGTATATAAGGGCTGAGAGCGCTGGCAATAAAGGCTTCTCCACCATTTCGTCTCCTCGTGATGACCCCACCCGTGGTTCGATGCCAGATCAGTAGCCCTCGGGAACAGAACCTGACATATTATTATGTCAGTGGATATAGGAAAAGGTCTTTCACAAAATGTAACACCTGTTCAGGATAAAGTTCTTGCAGACAAGAGCTATCAAACAAACAACCTTATCTCAAACTGATAAAATTTATTTGTGCCAAACCAACTACAAACATATTAAATCAAGAAAAACTGAACATTTTTGCTCTAATATATAGGATTCTACAAAAATTTCCATTATCATCACTTATATTCAAGAGAGTACTCAAAATTTAACCAGCACAATTAGGCAAGTCATTCTCTTCATTTATTTCATTCTAGTCAAAAGACTATGTGGAAAGTCAAACTATTCTTATTCACAGATAAAATGATTTTACAAAGAAGACATAAAAAGTCCATCCGAAGATTCCTAAAACTGATAAATTCAGCAATGTAGAAACACACACACACACACACACACACACACGCACGCACACACACACAACCAGTGGTCCTGTATGTTAATAATGATACCAAGAAAGAAATTAAGAAAACTCATAAGTCAAATAAATAAGATACACGTGTACATAAAAAATTGATTTTCTAGTGTAAGAAACTGAAGTATAAGTGTGAACCAAAATTGATAATATGTGACATGGGAAGAAAATGTTCAAAGGTGAAGGGAAAATGGGGAGGGGAAGCAGGGCAAAGGAAGGAAGGGAAGGAAAAACATTGAAAGTAAGAAGGAAAAAGATGGGAACAAAGCTTGCATTTACAAGAAGGGAGAGGATGAAAAGAAGAGCATGGGAATGGGAAAAAGAGTCCAGATAAATCAAGTATAAGGTACAAATATTGAAGGATGAATGTGATAAGTTTCACATAAAATGTTATCAATAAACTCAAATTTAAAAAAAAAAAAGAAAAAAGAAAAAAAATAATACAATTGGGCCAGGGATTTACCTCAGTGGTGCCAGGCCTGCCCCACAAATGCAAGATCCTGAGTTTAACCCCCAGCACTTAAACAAACAAAAAAAGAAAATAATGCAACTTAAAATAACTTCATGAAAAATTACATACATGGGAATTAATCTAGCTTTAAGAGTGAAAGTCCTTAATGAAAATTATGGTATTCCAAAAGAGGAGTTTGAAGTGAACATTAGAAAATGGAAAGGGCCTGGGATTTAGCTCAGTGGTTCCGGCGTCTGTCTTGCAAGCGCAAGGACCAGGGTTTGATCCCCGGTAACCACATACCATACTGGGCATGGAGACTCACGCCAGCAGCAACCAGTACCACATAGCACAGTGCCGGGCGTGGTGGCTCATGCCTGTAATCCCAGCACTTGGGAGGCAGAGGCAGGAGGATTGCTGTGATGGGAGTTTGAGGCTGAGCTCAGGGCCAGCCTGAACCACAAAATGAGACCCTGTCTCAAAAAACCTTAAAAAAAAAAAAAAAAAGAAAGAAAGAAAATGGAAAGATACCTCTTATTCCTGGATAAGCTAATATTATCAAAATGGTCATACTTCCAAAAGTGGCATATAAATTTAATGTAATCTCAATCAAATTGTCAACAGCATTTCTTACAGAACTGGAGAGAACAATTCTAAAACTCATATGAAACCAGAAGAGGCATAAAAGAGCAAAATGCTATATTGAGCGAACTGAGAGGCATCACATTCCATGATTTCAAGTTATGCTATACAGGTACAGTGATTGAAAAAAAAGTACTGGTACAATCCTGATGTTTGGATCAACGGGACAGAACAGAGTACGCAGAAACGATGCTAGGTACATTCAGCCATCTGGTCAAAAACTTACACAGAAGGAAAGATAGACCCTTCAACAAACGGCGTTGGGTGAACCGATGGAATATATTCTATCTACATCCATTTTTTTTTAACAATAAGTAAACTGAAAACCAAAATAGATAAAAGATCGAAATATTATAACAGAATTTGTTGGAAGATAAAATAGGTAAAACTCTTGAAGACATAGGCAAGGACTTTCTGAAAATACCCTTCATTGCACAGGGAGTGAAATAACATCAGGAATCAGTGAAAGAGATTATATGAATAACAAGACCACCTATGAAAAGGGAAAAATTTTTACTAACTACTCCTCAGAGGATTAATATTTATAATATGTAAAGAACTTGAGAAAATAGACTCTTTAAGATAAAATATTCAACAGAAAATGAGAAATATTGAACACTTCTCAGAATAAATGCAAGCAGCTAATTGTTCAACGTCTCCAGCTATTACAGAAATACAAATTAAAACACTGAAATTCTATCTAACTGCAGAAAGAACTGCTACCTTCATAACATCAAATAATAACAAATACTGCCTAAAGGCTTTGATGTTCCTTCCGGCATACAGTTTTATGACCACCACAGTAACTATAGCTATTTGGACATGGCAACAGTAAAGTGACCCATTAACTCCATAGTTGGCCCAGAACAGGCCATTTTCTATAAAAATGATTCAGAGTGATGAAACGACTTAAATCAGTGAAGAAGGTAAATAATGATTAAATGATAGATAATAGGGTATTGATTATTTGGAAGGAAAATTTATATTCTAAAATAAAATCTAAGAAGAATCCTGTGGTTTTAAAATATTCCTTTTTAAGAGATGGAGTTTAGGGCTGGGGAGTTAGCTCAGTGGTTCCGGCGACTGTCTTGCAAGTGCAAGAATCCAGGTTCGATCCCCAGTAACCACATACCATACTGGGCGTGGAGACTCACGCCCAGCAGCAACCAGTACCACATACCACAGTGCTGGGCATGGTGGCTCACACCTGTAATCCCAGCACTCGGGAGGCAGAGGCAGGAGGATTGCTGTGATGTGAATTTGAGGCTGAGCTCAAGGCCAGCCTGAACTGCAAAGTGAGACCCTGTCTCAAAAAAAAAAAAAAGAGATGGAGTTTAACTTCCCATTTCTTGAGCAGAAGGTAGAATTAGTGATTTGTTTCTAAGATCTAATATAAGATGAAAGTGATGGTGTATAACTTCAAGAATCACTGCCTTAAAAGTACTGTGTCTTCTGTCTTAGCTTTATGACTTAGTTTCGCCAGAGAGACATGAATATGTTCTAAGACACTTCCAAGCCCAGCTCTTAAAACTATCCCACGAGAATTTCCCCTACAGTGGCAACTCTGAAGTCCCCATATTCTAGATGTTATAGCTTCAAGACAAGATAGGGAAAATTGACTTTACTGAGGATTATAACCAACAAACCTTGTGTTAGGCCACTGGAAAGTCAAGTTGTTATAGCCTATTGTAACCCATCCTGACTAAACTATTGTTCCTTTCTCCTATCTTTGTATCTCTGGAGTATCCTCATTAGTGTTTTGGAGATATTTTCCTGTGTGTGTGTCTGTTGGTAAGGACCAAACCTAAAGTCCTACACATGCTAAGCAGGAGTCCCTTGAAGGAGCCCCATGCAGTTAGAGTGCTTTGTACATAGAGGTCACTTTTAGAGTTTTAGGGATCCTAATACTCACTTTGCAGCCCCAGGTGTAGACTTGAGCCTTTCCTCTGATTTTCGATAGTCTAGCCAAGAGTAGGGCATCAGACTTCACAACTCTATTAGGAGAGTACCCACTACTGGCTATTTTTGATGCCCACACATTTTATGAAACACCTACAGGAAATTTCCCTTTCTTCACGCCATTGAGCTTCTGTTCTGCTACCCTAAGTGCTTCTCTGGGCTCCAAGAGAATACTCGCCCCAAGCTACACCTGCACATTTAAGTCCTCAGCTCTTTGCTTTCCAAGGAGATAAACATGATCCAGTTCGCTTATGAAAACCCAATACCTATGGGCTTAAGACCACAGTAGCAACAATAGTTACTGTTTATTCAGGGGCTGGAGATTTAGCTCAGTGGTTCCAGCATCTGCCTGGCAAGCTCATGGCAGCAAGTTTGATCTCAATATTGGTTATCCCAATAACCACATACCACAATGCTAAGCCTGGTGACTCATGCCTGTAAGCCCAGAACTCATAACCACATACCACAATGCCAGGCCTGCTGGCTCATGCCTATAATCCCCGCACTCAGGAAGCAGAGGCAACAGGATTGCTGCGAGTTTGAGGCTAACCTAGGCTACATAGCGAGTTCTGGGCCAGCCTGAATTACAAAACGAGACCCTATCTCAAAAAAAATATTTATTCAGTATTTATTATGTGGCAGGCCATGTTCTAGATGCTTTACACATGCTAATTTCATTTTCACAGTTATCCTGTGAAGTAGATATTGTTATTATCTATTTTCTAGATGAGGAAACTTGAGAATCATAAAAGTTAAGTTGCAGACCAAAGTCACACAGCTCTTTAGTCCTATAAGAACTCAGAGCCCAATTCTTTGCTCAAGACATAAAGAACTTAGAAACTAGCTCCTGAAGGAGGCTGCAGCATCTCAAAGCCTGGTAACATATTTGCTGAGCCAGTCAGGAGGGCAAATAAAGCCATGTGGGCACATTTCTCCCTCTCTCTAAAATGCAGTAAAGGTTTTCTAGTTCTTCCCCTGTCACCTGCTCCTAGGTTGGGGAACTCAAGACACTTTTCTTAGGGCACCAGAAGCAATCTCCTGCTTTTCCCATCATGTAGGATGTGTGCATGTGTGTGTGTGTGTGTGTGTGTGTGTGTGTGTGTGCCTTTCTACTTTTTGTCTACTCCTACATGAAGTTTATTTTCTCTTTGCATCTCTATCCTATCTTTTGTCATTCATTGAAGACACAAATCAGTAAAGAACAGAGAGCCTGTTATTAATCTAGTCACAGAACAGATCATTTAGGTACCATGTGTGTGACTTAGAGTTTAGTACCTCTTTTTGACTTCATGTTTCTATTCTCTGTGATACTTTGCTCAGTTTCTTTAGTCTTTTGGGTTGAAACACTTGTAACTTGGTAGTATGCTTGAGTGGCCACCTACCCTAGTTTGTGCTCAAAGTCTCATTTACACAGTTTTCCCAGAAGGCTATTTCTTCCTCAGGGTATTATCTTAGTCAAGATTGTCTCTCCTTGGGCCCAGGATTTAGCGCAGTGGTTCTAGTGTCTGCTTGGCAAGTGCAAAGTCCCGAGTTCCATCCTTGGTACCACATACCACAGTGCTGGGTATGGTGGCTTACGTGTGTAATCCCAGCACTCGGGAGGCAGAGGCAGGAGGATTGCTGAGTCTGAGGCTAGCCTGCGCTACATAGTGAGACCCTTTCTCAAGAAAAAAAAAAAAAAAGATTGTCTCATCTTGCTTCTCACATGATTGGCTGCCATCTCGGCTTGTCACGTGACTGGCCACTCATTCTGGATCAGCCACATGAGCTGCACCATGCTTGTTCCCTTTGTTTCTTCTAATAAAATACAAGTAACTGAGAAACATATAAGGGAGAGCTTCAAGTCTCGCTAGGGCAAGTGAACCGTGTGCCTGTCTCCTGAGCCTAAAGGTTGAGACTCTGTCTCCCTGCAGACTCAGAGACCCTTAGGGGCTTGAGCACACTCACTCCCACGCATTGAACCTTGTCAGTGGCCATCTTGGTAGCCCCACCCCTCTTGTCTCTCACCCATTGCCTCACCTTCCCCCATAGCTAATACCATATAGACCACCCACTCACACAGTTCTCTTATTGGGCAAAACCTTAGGTCAAACCTACAGACCCTCCCTTCCTCCTAGCCTTCACCCCGCCCTGTGACCTTTTGCTATATATGTGACACTTAAGCCTGAATAAATTGGAAGTTCCAGAAACATTCCCCAGGGTCTGCGCTTGACTCTGCGCCTCACCCTCTCCTGCCGGGAAAACCTCACATAGACAACAACCAACAAACACATACCTGACAACCTGAGCAGAACAAAAGAATAGCCAGTAAAGCTTAACTCAAGTGACTGTCACAGGTAGAGTCGTACTTAGCCAAGACTTCTGGGCTAGGGGTTTAACTCAGTGGTGCTGCACCTGCCTCTCAAGCACAGTGTCCTGAGTTCAATCCTCAGCACTGAAGGGGAAAAAAAAGTTACCTTAGACAAGGCACCAAATTTTTACTATCATAGTAAATGTAAAAGTTACTGTTTTTAATGTAACTTCACACTGAGAAAGGTGCTAGGCAAGATAAAACTCTCACTTCCTGGTCTGAAGAGCTCTAAGAGAACCTACAATGCCCCTGTCCGCAGTTATCACCATTTTCTACACAGAACCCTGGGTAATGCTGGACATTGTGGCTTAGTAAATTTAACACATATTGGGCCCAGGACTTAGCTCAGTGGTTCTGGTGCCTGCCTAGCAAGTGCAAGGACCTGGATTCAGTCCCTGGTAACCACATACAACAAATCCAGGTGTGGTGACTCACACTCACCAGTAATCAGTACCACATACCACAATGCTGAGCCTGGAGACTCACATCTGTAATTCCAGCACTGTAGAGGCAGAAGCAGGAGGACTACTGAGTTTGAGGCTCACCTGGGCTACATGGTGAGCTCAGGGCCAGCCTGAACTACAAAGCAAGACCCTATCTCAAAAAAAAAAAAAAAAAAAAATTACACATATTGTTTTGAATTCTCTGAAAACCATCCACTAGATCTATATCCATAGTTGAGGTTAAGGGGACCCCTAGTCAAAGATTCTTTAGTACTGCTCTGACATTTCATTTTGAAGGCCAAAGGAACCATGAATTTCTAAATGTCCCAGAGTGTTCTACTCCCTTGCTGGGAAGAGATTTACTAACAAAATTGGGGACAGTTCTTGAATTATGACAAAGGTCAAAACAAAGTTTACCTATTAGTTCTACACCTTATCTCCTGGCCAAACTAGCCAACAGGTGGATCCTGCTATATTATAAATATTATACCCATGGCATAACAAAATTCCTGAGTTAATAAAACTCTTCTTCCTCTGCATACCAGAAAAGAAAGGAATTGCTTTGGGTATCTTGACCTGAAAGTTAGGACAAGAACTCTGCTCAGTGGCATACTTTTCAAAAAATTAGCTGG
>PVIR01014122.1:0-40940 GCA_004026965.1 Petromus typicus | reverse complement strand
TTGTCTTGGCTGTTGTACTGTTTGAATATGTCAGCTTTAAGTACTCTTTTTCTTCTCAGGAACATTGTTAAATAGTTTTATCAATTAGCATCTGTAAAATATCTAAGAGTTCAGACCACTCTTTGGTCACTTCCTAAAAGCAGAAGGTTAACTTTCCAGCATCTTCTGATCTTTACCAGAATAAGAAAAAATTATTATTTTTAAAGAATTCAAAAAAATAATTTCTTGTATCAGCACAAATTGCTTTTAAGAATACATCTCTTTGTAAAACAACTTACTTCTTTCTGAAACTTGCATTAAGACCAGAATTCTTTCTAATTGAAATCTGACTATGGAACAAAAAAATTGAGCATAATATGTTTTTTTCAAGTGTTATATTAAATGATTTGTCTTATGTTACCAGAAAATTAATAGAACTCCCTTGTACCATTAAAAAAACCAATTTTTATTGGCTGATTTTTCAGATTGCCAATCAAATATACCAAAAAATATTACCAGTGACTACTCTTTGTCTCACATCATGACCGGTAGGGTTGCTTTGCTTCAATTCAATAGATAGAAATTAGAATTAATTTGACTGAAAGCAACAGAACCAAAACAAAACATATAAGAAAATAAGCAAGCATACCAGAGTTACTAAAATAGCAAGAAATAGCAAGTTAAATGTTACTAAAATAGCAAGAAATAAACTTAGATTCTCTGAGACTGTAGCATAATAATGAAATTCAAATACAGAACATACAGGGATATATATTACCTAAAACATGCAAAACACTTGTCTTGAACAAAATTACTTTTAAAAATTAGAAATTAAAAAAATAGAAATAAGCTAGTTGAAATTAAAACAGGGGACTGGAAAATTAGTGGTAACTAAAGTAAGGATCACTGACTTTGAAGAAAGATCTGAAATAGGTGAGCTGTAAGGATAAACACGGGACAGATAACAGAGTGGAAGGATGAGGCTGAGAAGAAAAATATTAATGGAGACTAAATTATTGAGAAATAAAAGGATCAAACATTAATTTTCTTAGAGTCTCTTAGAACAAAAGAATAGGAAAAAACTCTATCATAAACAGAAATTTTCCAAAATTAAAAAAAAAATCGACCTTGACAAGGGGCACAATATACCAGAATTTTTTTTAATGAATGAATAAAAATAAAACCAGATCTAAAAACATCATAGTGAAACCTCAGAACACTATAACCAAAAGATAGAATGTTAGAAACATTCTACTTTTAGAAGTTAGCCATAGAATGTTAGCCAAAAATAAAACAAAACAAAAGTCATCTAAACTAATATAATTATTCTAAAAGCATATTTTATAATAGAAAACATTTAAATAAAAATGTATCTTTCAAAACAATTCAGAGAAGAGGTCAACCTAAAATTGTATTTCTGCTCAGCAAAAGTAATATTTAAAGAAAAACAATATATAAAGATATTTTTGAGAAATGAAAACTTAATAGAGTTTTACACCAACAGAAAATCCCTGTAGAACATTTAGTGGATATACATCAAAAGAAGATAAATCTAAGAAAGAAAGCCTGAGATTCAACAAAGGAGAAGTGTAAAAAATATTAAACATATAGGTAAATTTAAACATATTTGTAATAATCATAAACATTCATTATCATATATGTCATTTCATATACAATAAAAGAAATTTTAAACAGTGTATCACATATACAAAGGAAGAAATTGAAATATCCTAAATAAGAAAAAATGAGTACGTATTTCACATATGAAATTTATTTTAGAGAAATGTAAAAAATTATAGTAAAAAGAGAAAGAAACCTTGAGAACTAATTGTGTAGAAAAAACATTGAGGAGAAAAAGGCAAGAAAGAAAACAAATAAATTAAAAGACAGCAGCTAATAGTAGGACTATAAATTAATGAATAAGAAAAAAAGATATGAGAGAATTGACCTATCAAAATATATTGTATAAAATTATTACAATTGAGAAAAGTCTGGAAAGGCTGTTAAGAAAATATTTATTCTACTCAGCAGTATTTTCAGAAAAAGAAAACATAACCAAACTAACAGCAATAATTTTAAAAATAAGTATTTTTAAGAAACTTTATGCCAACTACATGCACAAATGATTAAATGATTCAATACATTGCACAAAAAGCTTTGAAACAGACCAATAAGGAGAGATAAGCAAAGGTAATGCTTATTTAAGCACTTTTAATTTTTTTTCACAAAGAAATCACAGTCTCTGATGATTTAAAGATGTCTATTTTCTCCATCAGGATGTATTTCCACAAACATTTCTCTCTCAGAAGCCCTAATGACCCTGTAAAAGCTAAACAATAAGGATAAATGAGAATTTCTTCTCAAAAAGAGGCTCTCTTTAAGAAAATCCATGGGACTGGACTTTTACCTAAGAATCAAATTGACTGTGATGCATTGTAAGATGTATTTGAATCACTCCATGCCAACTTTCTCCCCAAATGGTCAACTAGTGGGCCAAGATTTAGCTCAGGGACAAAGCACCTGCCTGGCAAACACAAGGTCTTGAGTTCAATCCCCAGTACCAAAAACAAATAAACAAACAAAAAACATAGTTGACTAGCTTAAAGAAGAAGCATTATCAAGAGAATGTAAAGATGAAACTATTTAAAAGTACCAGTATGACTAAATGCAGCTGAATCTTTCTCTCTCTCTCTCTCTCTCTCTCTCTCTCTCACACACACACACACACACACACACACACACACACACACACACGACATGCAAGCAATGTGAAATATACACACGGCCAGCAGATATTAGGTTGACATTAGCAGGCCTCAGGCTGGACATGATAAAGCATTAGAGCCTACACGCCTGTAGTTCCCCTTTCCTTCATGTTCTTTTCTGTCTCTTGGAATTATTATACAAATAAACTTAAAACTACAGTCCCCCCCCAACCCAGGAAGCTTCTAAAAAATGTGGAAGAAAACAGTTAGAATATATTAATAATCATCGAACCAGATGTGCTGTGTATTATGGGACTCCATCAAGAATACAAAAACAGTGCAATCATGATGTGTATATTTAATGTACCAATAAAGATAATTAAAAAAAAAGAATACAAAAACAAAAACAAATTCCAACCCTTGTATATGGCCAAGTGCATAAAATTGAGAGTGTCCATGTACTCAGGATAAACAGCTTGCTCTCAACGAAGAGTACTTGAGGTCACAATTTTCTAAAGTTTTTTTCTACATTTACTTGGTACTTGGGTGATCATCTATATTAGGACACTGCTCTTAGTCAAATAAATAAAAATAATTTCTTACATTCTTAAAACTCAGAGCAAAATACTTTAGAACTATAATTTTAAGTAGCATCATTTCCACCTGATTAGCTTGTGAGCCATCTAGGGATGATTAGAGGACAGCTCTGGGTATCTGAGTCAGTAATGGAGGCACAACATTAGGTTTTGTCTGGCTGCAGGTCCCTTCCTTTCAGCACTGTCTCACTGCTCCGCAGGGGCCTTGAACTAAGCAGTTTTGCCGTGCCCCACTCTTGCCTCATGATGTTCCTGTCTTGGTCCAGCCAGCTATAGAGTGAATCCTCTAAATTCATAAATCAAAAAATCCTCTCTCAGCAATTGCAAAGTGACTAACAAAAAAATGTGCCAAAGAAGTGGGTTCATGGCTGGGACTACACTTGCCTGTCTGATTCAGAAGCATTTGGCTAGTTTACAGGAGAAGTTTGGAAACCCTGAGAGAACTGAGACAGAGAAGCTGTGGAATTTGTAAACAGAGCCTGATAAGTAGTTCTTGTCAAAGCTTAGAAATACAGTATGCTGACCAAGGTGGAAAAAATAAAGTCTAGGCTCATGAGATTTCAAATGGGAATGAAGATTCTCTTAGAAGTCGGATTAGAGGTCATGATTATTTTAGTCTGGTAAAGAATTTGTCTAAATTTTCCCATGTCTGAGAACCTTCAAGAAGGGGGAGATTAATGTCAGTAGACTAATGTGCTGGAGGAAATTTTAAGGCAGCTCCATATTCAGATGATGGTGTGGTGACTTCTGGATGCTTCTTGCTGAATTTACAGTGAGATTGGGCACAAAGAATAAAGAGTACAAAACTTTGAAAAACTTGTTTTGGCTGAAAATGAACTATGTATAAAATAGGTGGCAAAGAAGATGTGGTTGCTGAACAGACTGACTTTCTCGCTGGGACTGTCCCTCTGCTTTGCTTTCTTGCCACCATGAACTGAGGAGCTTCATTCTGCCCCAGCCTGCTGCCATGATTTTCATGCTTTGCAGATAGCTAACCAACGACTAAAACTTCTGAAACTCTAAGTCAAACAAGCTTCTCATTCAAGTACTTTCTGTTAGGTAATTTATCCCAGAAATGGGATAGTGACTAATACTAGAAATTAAACTCTTTTACCACAGAGACTGGAAGATTAGGTGCTATTTTCCTGGAGAGAGACATTTCAGACAGGTGACTTCTGGACACATGAGAAAGCATTCTTGGGTTATAAACTTGTCAACTGGATTTTAAAAGGTATATGTGTAACAAAAGCAGAGAAAGTATAATAACACATGTTCTAAAGCAAAAAGTCTTAAGAATATAGGAGGCATTTTCTATCTCTTTCTTGTGTCAGGGAGGTATTTTTAGTAAGTATTTTATTTACCATAAATGCCCAATTACATTATAAGAAATTCCCCATTCTGTATTCCTACTGGACAGACCACATGAAAAGGGCCTATAGAAATAAGAGATCTGCAGATGACTGAAAAGAATCTAGAAACACCACAAAATGAGAACCAATCCAAATCCCTCCAAGATACACTAGACATCTGAGTAAAGGGGCCATGTGAACCTCATGCCTGAGGGGGAAATGTCACATGGAGTTGCGAAGTTCCTACTCTTCCTTACTGAAATTCCTTCCCAATAAATTGCTTTCAACCACATCAATTTAAGCAATTAAAAATCAAAGTATGTCAGAAAAGGTACATGAAAAGTCAAAACTACACTTGAAAATATGATTTCTGAGACAGAAGAGTCAAGTTATACCTATTCTGTCTTCTAAACAGGCATCTTTCCAGTTTACCCTCCCTTTACCTACCTACTACATTCTTCAGTTTTCCATTTAAAATTCATGTTGTTAGGTTAATTTCTTAAGAAAATTCCTCTTTCCAGTCTTGAACTAAATTATGATCTTCTACCCTCTGTTCCGTTAATATCAAAAATTTCTCAAACTGAGCATACTTTACAGTCAATATTTTTCTTTAAGTGTGTTTTCAAGGTAAGAGGGAAGTTTATCTGCATTATTTACCACTTTTTTCAAAGACATATGTAGGAAGGAAGAAGGAACATCATGAATTTTGCTAACAATCCAATCAATAAAACTAACAGCCTTGGATGTTGAGATCCTCATTATCAGAGATGTCTGGATATTTAAGTCATTTGGCCAAACCCCAGTGTTCAGAGGAATATGCTTCCTGAACATTCCAACTACTCAGCTTCAATTCTAAACTGTCTTTTCTGACTTGCTCTTCACTTTATCTCCTTAGGTCCTATGATTTCATGACATCCATCTAAATACTTCTTTCATGATGAAAAACATCTCTTTTTGAAGAATGCTACATTTCTATAAATCAGACATTCTTTTTGGTGATATTTCCTTTGCCATCCCAGAAAATGACTCATCCCTGTGATCCAAACTAGAGAATTTTGTTCTTACTCTATTTTTTTAAAATCTCCTGTTCAGTGGCATGACAATAAAATAGATAACAAGGGTTTGACCTAAGCTGTTTTGCATTAGGTTTAGAGTGTCTGTTTTAATATTTAGGTTTCTAATCCATTTTGATTTTATTTTAGTACACGGTGAAAGAGATGGGTCTAGCTTTAGTCTTTGGCAGTCCAGTTTTTCTAGTATCATTTGTTGAAAAAATGAGAATCAAGTCATGTCATATCCTGGTACAAACTTGCAATGTTGAATGTGATGATGATGTATATTCATCATATACCAATAATGATTTGAATTTTAAAAAGAAAGAAAACGTAACAATTGGAATTTGGTCACATCTAGACGTAATAAGACTGAAAACATGAACTTGAATGAAGAATTGAATTTACACTTATTCAACAGGATGACAGCCTCAGTAGATTAATGTCAATAATAAAGTATTTGTCTTACATTCAGTATCATATTATATGTGCATTGCTGAAGAAACTTGGAGATGAACAAATGCAATCTTCTAAGAACTTTTTGAAATTGGTTCTATTATCCAAACATTAAAAGTGGGTAGGAAGGAAGCTAGACAAGGAAGTCTAGCTTTCCAGTACAGAGTAGACTATGCTTATATTGGATGATTCTTTCACAGAGAGAATTTTTACAGTCATAAGATTGGGGAGTGGGAAAAGGGCATTCTTATTTAAGAGAACTAGCTTAGGAAACAGAAGTACCCAGATATTATCATTTCAATTAAGAAGGCTAGGAATGGTACCTTGATTGAAAAGTTATATTTGAATGATTTTACATGAAGAACTCTTTATACTTGACCTACATTCATTTCAATAGAAACAAAAGACTATTTTCTGTCATAAATATATTTTAAATTAGGTTTGCTAGATGAAAGGCAGCATTATAATTAAAGTAAAATCACAGCTTCAAAAATATTTTAATTAAAATTTCAATGAGAACATTGATTAGAAAAAAATTGAATGAAAATAATTGAGAATATTTTAAATTTATGAATAGAGTTGCATGTTATGCAAAATGTTGAAGGTGTTCCTTTTCTCACTAATTCATAATGTATAGAGGACCATATTATATAAGAAAGTTTTCTCCTTGTAGAAAAAAATGTTGAAAACTGATATGGATGAACTTACCTTAATATTTTGTTGCAAAGAGTACACATGAAGCATTAAATCAAATAAGCTAGTTATGGAAACTCCAAGTATCACTCAAAACATGTTAAGTGTACAGGCTCAAAAATCCTTTAAATGCTTTGCTGTTCTCTTTAAACTAAATCTGTTTAAGTAAAATAATACCAAGTGGCTATATTTCTAAAATGTCCTATAGGAAAATTTTATTACACATCTGATTCTAACATGAGATCAAAACTGGGCACATGGTGATGGCCTCCTAAACATCTCCACCTGTAGGACAGCACATTCAGGTGAGCAAGATTCCATCTCAAAAAGCTGCCCCTCCTCCAAGTTAGCCAATGCTGTGCATGTGCGGAATCCCTCAGCTCGAACCCATTCTGTCTACCTTAGATTCACACATTATTTGTTCACTGTCTTTGTTTGTAAGGTTACTTCCAGCTGCTCCTCCTATATTCCCTTCCAGAGTTTTCTTCCGTTTCAGGGGATGTTGTAGTCATCTAGGAAAAAGTAAACAAAAAGAGGAACCCCCCCCCCAAAAAAAATCCAACCATATACATTTACTCTGAGAAATCCACTTAAATGCCTCTCAAACTCAGTGAGTCTCAGGTCCAGGAAAAAGGAGGGTAGGTAGCAGGTCTCTTGTGTACAGAAGCTTTTTTGATGAAAAGGAACCAGAAATAATAAGTCAGGAGTGTGCTTTCTTTTTTATTTCAATTTTTTACCTTTTTAAAAATTGATTTTTGGTACACTTTATATACATGTTATGATTACAATAAACATTGAGAATTTGTACCAGCGTATGGCATGGCTCAATTCTCCTTTTTTTCCATTCCCCTGTCCAACAACCCCACCCCCACCCCCATGTACATAAGATTTGTTTCCTTTTTTTAACCATCAATTTTTTTCTTTCTTTGCTCAGATTTACTTTGTTTTTCTTTGAATATTTTCTATTTCATAATATCTGTAATACATTTTAGAACTAATTTACACCTTCAGTTTCTCATACCAGAGAAAAGATATGGTATTTACACATCTGTCACCTATTTATTTCACTTATGAGTATGTCCTCAAGGTACATCCATTTAAGTATAAGAAATTCAAATTTAGCATTTTTATGGCATTTTATCATTTTGATTAAAAAATTTGTATATCTAATCTCCAGTTGAAGGGCATTTGCATTGATTCCATGATTTAGCTATCATAAACTGAAATGCTATAAACATGGATGCACATACGTCTCTATGATATGAATCTTAATTCTTTTTTGTGTATCACTAGTAGGAGAACAGCAGGGTCAAATGAGATTTCTAATCCTAGTTTTTTGAGGAATCTCCACCCTAATATCCACAGTGGTTGCAGCAGTCTATAGTCTCACAAGAACAGGAGAAGGGTTCCTTCCTCCTGCAGCCTTCCAGTATTTGTTGTTGGTTAATTTCATGATAGCAACCATTCTTTGTGGAGTGAGATGGAATCTGAGTGTTGTTTCACCTGCATCTCTGGACTGATGAGATGCTGAGAATCTCCTCATATGCTTCTTGCTGCTTTTACTTCTTCCTCTGAAAAGTGTCTGTTTATTTCAGGTGCCTAGTTTTGAACTGGGTCTTTAAATTTGAGGGGGCTGATTTTTAAGCTCTTTATATACTTTAGTTAGTAACCTTTTGTCTGTAAAATGCTGGTAAATTTTTTTCCCATACAGTTGGTTGTCTTTTAGTTCTGCTGGTGGCTTCTCTTGTGGTACAGAAGCTTTTTAATAGGGTGAGATCTCATTTGTTGATTTCTTCTCCTAGTTCTCATGCTGTACAGATTTTTTTTCATAAAGTCTTTCCCTAAGCCAGTGTCTCTAAGAATTCTACCTAGCCTGTTTTTCAGCAAGTTTAGTGCTTCTATTTTAACATTTAGGTCTTTAATACACTTTGAATTTAGTTTGGTACATGGTGAAAGATAAAGGTCTAGCTTTAGTCTTTGGCAGGCTGAAACTCAGTTTTTCCAGAACCATTTGCAGAAGAAGCTCTTTTCTCCTTTGAGGATATTTGGCTCTTTATTTAAACAACTATTATATAGGTTCATAATACTTTCTCTTTATTTTTAATCTAATTTTTAATTCAAGTCTTTACTGGTACATTATGAATACACATCATCATCACATTCAACATTGAGGTTTTGTACCAGAATATGACTGACTTGATTCTCATTTTTTCCCATTCCCTCACCCACCCTGCAACCCTAACCCCCTATATACATAAGCTTTGTTTCTTTTTTAAAAAATATTATCACACTCTTTTCCCCCTCATTTATCCCTACACTCTCTTTCCTTTTAAATATTTTCTGTTTCACTCTATCAACTATATATACTAGAACCTAACTACATCTTCATTTTCTCATACCAGAGAAAATATCAAAATACTTTCTTAACAAAAGATGCAAGAAGAACCTGAGGTCTTCAAGTGGACTGCTGCCCCATGCCTGTAACCACAGTTTTCTGAGAGGCTAAAGCAAGAGGTTCACAAACCTAAGCTCATCTTGGTGAACAGCTTTTACTGAGAACCCGCCCCTCACCGCCCCCCCCAAAAAAAACGAAGCTCAGAATATAGTTCCTTATGAAAGTCTTGGGTTATATCTTAAGTACTGTGAGACAAAAAAAAATGCTGTCCAGAGTATATTACTGAGGGCAGGGAGAGGTAGACATAGTATTTCAGGAGATTTCAGAGAACCCTTTCAATCATAGTGGTGAGGAACTGGATAACCCTAACAGCAATTGAAGTATTCAATGAGGTTTTTTTAAATTAAAGCAATATATTTTTGCCTGAAGTATAGCTCAGCAGCATAGTGCCTACCTGGCATGCATGAGATCCTGAGCTCAATATCCGGTACAAAAAAATGAAACAATGTATTTATTGTTGAGATACAAATTATAAAGGTAAGATCCATCTTTTTCAGTGTATGATTCAGTGGCTTTCAAATTATTCACAAAGCTGTGTGGCCAAAGCTATCGCTCAGAACGTATAACCACCCCCAAAAATTCTTTTTCCAGCTCTATGTGAAATGTTGGTGAAAATGCAAGAAACTCTCCCTGCCATCTGTTTAATTTGAATAAATTAATTTCTTCATTTTACAAATAAAAACTGTTCAATAAGCAGATTTTGTACCACTCTCAACACTATATATTTATAGATTTTTTAAAAGAAAATAATATATTAATTAGGTTGTAATACCACCATGCACAGTCAATATACTGTTCACTAACTAATGTTGACTCCAAAGCAAAATAAAAATAGCATACTTCTCTGTCAGCCTGGTATAATAATACGCAGCCCTGTCTTTATGGTACAATAATTGACAGTAAACTCACACCGGTGTTTTTTTGTTTTTTTGGGGGGTTTTTTTGTTTTGTTTTGTTTTGTTTTGTTTTGTTTTGTTTTGTTTTTGGACAGCACTTAAAACTATCATCTTGGTTGATGTCAGTCTTATCACACATTTGTTACATTCGCAAGTCTCATGAGAACAAGCACAGACACAAGGCCTATTTTGTTCACAGTCTCAGCCAAAGTATCCTACAGAAAGGTGCAGTATTTGCCAGGAGAGTCAAAGAGTGGAATAAATAATGAGTATCACCATAAATTCTTTATTTGAACTAAGAACAAATATTACTTTAGTGAGAATAGGTAGTTGCCTGAATTATTTAAAGTTGGGAATTACATACATGCACCTTGCTTTACTATCTGGCAAGTAAGTTAAAAATTTAAACATGTTCATTAATAGTGCAATTTTAGCATTGTTATACAGTTAAATATCAGTTTTTAGAAAATTAAAAGCTCAGCATGAAACCCTGTTGTAGCCCACGTTTTCTAAAAGCAGATATAGTTTTGTGTAACATTACCAGATCAGTATTCAGGAGAAGGGAACTATTAGTCTGGAATATTCTCTAGGCAGACATCATCTGAAGAGTTGTTGCAGCTCATTCCATACTGTGGCTGTTTCTACATTCTCTGAGGAAAATCAGTAGTATTATTTATGAACTTTGATCGTGATCAGAACATTAAAAAAAAAAGCATGTGCTGAGATGGTAATCATAATGATAAAGAGGCAGACAACTTGTTCTATGAAGAAAGGTTTAACTAAGTGAAATGTTTAGCTGCACCAGAACTGTCTTGTGGGAATAATTATTCACAGATACTTGAAGGACTGTCATGTGGAAGAGGAAGATATGTATCTCCTGTGGCTCCAGGGAATAGAAGTGGAACCAGTGTGTGGTATTAACAATGAAGTAGAGTAGACAGAGTAAAAAAGAAAGCTTTTCAACATTTAACTTCCTGTGATTGAAATCAGCTGCTATAGAAAGACTATCTCTAAAAATAAATAGGCAAAAATTTAGTACTTGAGAGAAAATTCTACTTTTAATGTAATTTAGAATTTTAAGATACTTTAAATCATAAAACTTTGTCAGATATCATTTTGAAAATAAAATTAGATATTGATTTTTATATTGTATTTATGAACATAAAACATATACCTTATTACAAAAACATGCTTTAAAATTGTACATATAAATTATCCTGGAAACTTATATAAACACAGTGTACACTTAGATACATTTGTTGTGAATTTGATTCACTTCTTTACAGAGGGACGACAAATAGTACATCAATAACTTAAAGATATAAAATTTGTAATGCTGGAATCTATTTTTCGTGCAAGATATATTTATATTCTTATACACATTTAAACTTTAACAAGGCTAGGGCCAGGGAGTTAGCTCAGTGATTCTGGCGCCTGTCTTGCAAGCACAAGGACCCACGTTCAATTCCCCGGTAACCACATACCATACTGGGCATGGAGACTCATGCCCAGCAGCAATCAGTACCACATATCATAGTGCCAGGCGTGGTGGCTCACACCTGTAATCCCAGCACTTGGGAGGCAGAGGCAGGAGGATTGCTGTGATGTGAGTTTGAGGCTGAGCTCAGGGCCAGCCTGAACCACAAAGTGAGACCCTGTCTCAAAAAACCTAAAAAAAAAAAAAACTTTAACAAGACTAATGCAAGTGTAATATGTCAGAGTCTACACACAACTGTGACACTCATAAAACCTCACACTGATCTATCTCCACTTGAGTAAGTTATTGTTGAAACATGATAGTGCTCTGTATATGGAACTGGAGTGACCTCATTCTGATATCTTCATGATGTCACTGATATGATCATTGCTGCTACCAACAGGAGGAACTAATGGGATTCACTCAAAGAGAAGTATGTCAAACCTAAGTAAGTATTCCTATTAACAATTATTTTATATTATTGTGAATCATTTTTACAAGATCATGGAATTGCACACAAAGCATGCATTGACAAAACATTAATCTTTGAAACATAATATAAACCAGGAATAAAATTTTCAAGTCATCCAAGTTATTACCTTTTAATCTATAGAAAGTAACAAGACAAGAACCACTTTCTGAGTTGCTAGTTGTCCTGGAAAAATCCTGCAAATGTCTGCCTACAAGCCTGCAAGGACATAATAGCCATTAGACATTGGACCTTAAATCCTATATGTATCAGATTTTGAGAATCAGAAAACAAATACTTTTTAGTATATTTATTTCATCACTAACTCTGCCAACTTAAGGCTTTTCAAATGTTTACGTACCAGGAAGTATGTCCCATGAGAACAAGGAGATACTTTTTCAGACATTGTTCATATTATAATGTAGTATCAGAGACCATGTTTCCCAAAAGACAAGAGATGAAGTCTACTTTTGTCTTGGCATAAAAGACTTCACAGATGGAGTCCTGGCTCGATTGTGTATGTGAAGGTCTCCCTCAGATGCCACAATTAAAGCAAGTGTTCCTATCTATGTGTTAGAAGAAAACAGTTGCAGGAAGAAAAAGAAAATAGAGTCCTAAAGAGCACTGCTATTGAATAGAGAAAACATGAAATCATTACAATTCTTTATTGATAAAAAATATTAATAAAGAAAAAGATTAAGGACACTAAATGTCTCACAGGTACCTGAGGTTAATATATACTTCTTTAGTAACAAAATGAATGGTATTTGAAAACAAAACAAATCTGAGTAATGGATGATCTTGAGCTATGCAGTGAACTTCTATGAGTTACGATTCCATCATTTTTGAATGTGCATAATAAATCTGTTGATTTAGCTCATCCTTCTGCCAATCATTAAAATATTACTATTATATAAGATGGACAGACTGGAAGAAATAGAAAGTAGAATATCCTGAAGGTATAATGCTATCCAAGGCATTTTTGTTCACCTAAAAAGCACCATTACATAAACATATATGCAGACATATATATGCACATATAAAGCAAATATATGTATAAATGTTTACTGTTGCACATATTGCACAACTTTGAAATTACACACAGACTTAAAAATCATATATAATTTATATTTTATACTACCTGTATTTATAACTCTATGTCAATAAGCATATGAAAATTCTTATTTTTATTATATTGAGGTGATACATGGAGAAAAAAGTGACAGCAATATATATACTATCCCATTTCTTTTCATTATAAGAAGAAATACATACACACAGTAGCATATGTTCACATGTACATTCAGACTGTTACACATCAAATTGTTAGTATGAGGGTATAAATGGAAAAGAAAGAACTGAAAGAATGAAGAAAAGACCATTCAAAGCTGCCCTGCACCTCTCTGATTCTTTAGGCTCTTCCACTCCGTTGGCTGGAATATCCGACTTTCCCGGTCAGTCCTGCAGCTCGGCAGGTACATGTAACCAGGCTCTAGTTAGTGAGAAAGAGAAAGGGAAAGCTATCTATGGTGATGCTGAGAAATGTTTGGCTGCAAGAAGAAATAGGCTCTGTTTTTACTTCACTTTCCTGCCTTAAATTCAGATATGATTACTGGTGCTTCAGTGCTCAGACTGTAACCCTGGAAACCCTGACTTACAAATGCCCCCCACAACAGAGACAGGATTTGGCTACTGCTTAATTAAAAGTTTATAAGTAGATAAAAAGAATAAAATAATTGGTTGTTCATCAGTCTTGTGCTGCTATAGCAGAATTCCTGACACTGACCGTGCATTCTTTATAAAGAACACAAATTCGTTTTTTTTTTTTGTTTTTTTTTTTGAGACAGGGTCTCGCTTTGTGGTTCAGGCTGGCCCTGAGCTCATCCTCAAACTCACATCACAATCCTCCTGCCTCTGCCTCCCAAGTGCTGGGATTACAGGCGTGAGCCACCACGCCCGGCACTGTGGTATGTGGTACTGGTTGCTGCTGGGTGTGGGTCTCCACACCCAGTATTGTTATGTGGTTACCGGGGAATCGAACCCGGGACCTTGCGCTTGCAAGACAGGCGCCGGAACCACTGAGCTAACTCCCCGGCCCACAAATTCGTTTTTTTGTACTTCAGAAAGTTGGCAAGTCTGAGATCAAGGTACTTGGAATGGTCCTTCTCACTGTGTCTTCACATCCAGAAAGGGAAGAGTGAGAGACAAACTGTGTGTCCTTAGAAGACAGAGGTACAGCAGCGAGGGTGAACCAACTCCTCTGTGCCTTGAACAGCAGCATTGACCTGCACCTAAGTGTAGAATCCTCGTGATCTACTTCCCTTCATCGAACCCCACTTCTGAACATAGGTGACTGTCAATTGAGTTTCTAACACACAGATGTTGACCTCAACACCTTCCTGCTATGGTTTCAGGTCTGCCTATTACTTTCATTCCTAAATAGGTCTAACTGATAAAGAAAAAGGTATTCTCATTTTATAAGTTGCTTTGATAAGCATATAGTATAGCAACTTATTGTAGCATTTAAATAATGACTTTTTCAGGGAGAAGCATTGAGAATAAAAGAAAATATAAGCAATTAGACCAAAGAAGAAAAAGAGATGTATTTATCCCATGTCATCATATTCCAAGAATTAAATTTATTATGGCATAAATATTTTCTCTCATTGGCTTGTGTATTATTAGTTAAGCAGAGTAATGCTTAAAATGTATTTCTCTTATTCCATTATCAAACATTGAATCTTTTGCTAAATTATGAAAAGATATAGCAACATTTGGGTTAATAAAAAATGAGTACTTATTAAATGTCAAGTGCATGTAAAAATACTCCAAGGTCAGCAATATTCCTTGAAAAACAGTGAAAGTCATTTTTAAATTGTAAATGTAAAGCCATTAAGAAAGATTAAAAACAAGTTATCAAAAATAGTATTGTTGCTGTCACCACAAAAAAAATGTTTAGTTTATCATATAGTGCAATGTATCATAGGTGGTGAATATGGTAATTACTCTGACCATTATGTAATGTGCATATTTATTAAACATAAAATTTTACCCCAAATATATTTATGATTATTTCATGTTATTAGGAAAAAATGGATTCTCTGTAAAATCAGAGATTCTTCCCACCCTGTAAGAACCATATTACCTACCATGTCCAATGCTCTATATTCAGTATTTGATCAATGAATGATCGCTGCATGGAAAAAAGGTTTTAATAGTCTATTAACACTACAGGTGAAAATATTTTATGTATAAAAGTATTTTTATAACACAATTAAACAGTGATGCTTATTTTTCATTAGTAGATTATATAAAATCAAGAAATACTATTTATCAAAATATGTTGAGAGAAGGAAGTTGATATCCATATTGTCTACATTGGATTATGTCAGGTACTGCTTGAAACAGAAATTCCCATATAGGGGTCCGGGGATATAGCTCAGTGGTTCCAGTGCCTGTCTTGCAAGCGCAAGGACCCGGGTTCGATCCCCAGTAACCACATAACAATACTGGGCATGGAGACTCACCCCAGCAGCAACCAGTACCACATAACATAGTGCTGGGCTTGGTGGCTCTCACCTGTAATCCCAGTACTCGGGAGGCAGAGGCAGGAGGATTGCTATGATGTGAGTTTGAGGCTGAGCTCAGGGCCAGCCTAAACCACAAAGCGAGACCCTGTCTTAAAAAAAAAAAAAATTCCCATATAGGATTTTAGATAAAAAAGATAAAGACATTCCACAGAAGATGAAACATGGTGTCGTAAGTAAAAATAATTTACAAATACATTTGAACCACAGTGAGACATCACCCTTTAGATGCTACACATTAGAACTTCCATTTGATTGGAAACAATATTAACTAAACTTGATCTCTGAACTACTGGAAAGGAAGAACATAAATGAGAAATTTAATTTTTCAGCAAAGTTTCTTTATATTAGCTATTGAAATTTAAATCAAGCAGTATTTCATTTATGTATATGCTGCATACATCATTATGATTTTATTTATAGACACATATAATTTATACCTTTATAGGTATGTACAGATTTGTACAAACATGCATAAATGTGATGTAAGTGAAATGTGAGGATTTATATACTTTTCCCAAGTCTCAGTTGTTTATTCCATGACAAAGTGGTTGATGATATTCCTTTCTGTATCAGGACATTAGGACAGAAAAAAATCATAGAACCTGAGCATGGACTCTTACTTTATTGACCTGCTAATTACAAAGGAGGCAACCCCCTCTGCTGACTGTGCTCTTCATGCACAGAGGGGAGAGGAGCATATACAATGTTTAAATTTTTGTGATGGCCAAGTACAGCAATATGTCAATACTCTTCTTGCACTATAACTATTTATTTTTAGGTGTGAACATGAATCAGATGTATTTCTTGTTCTCAAAATACTTTTATGATAGTGATAACACAGACACAGAAATAGCAATAAGATGAAAAATCTAAAGATTAAAGAAAATAAATACATGATCTCATGGACTTGAGAATTAAAACCCACTCAATTATATGTAAGCCTTATTAGCATTTCAAGTTTCTAGGTAGCAAAAGAGCAGACATTTTTTTCTAGAGGGTATGTGCTTTCATTACAAAATCTCTTTTCCTTATAAAATTATTGTATCCCAGTAGAAATCACTGTCACCATTCTCAAAGCTTATCTATCTAATGTCTTATATTAATAGACTAACAATTAACAGAATGAAAATTTGTTTAGAGAGAAGCTATGAGTACCAAAAATAAATACCAAACAAATGTTTTGGGGTGCAAAAGCTAACAATTAACAAAGCAATGGGCCCTGATAACTTCTAGCTTTTAGTTAGATTACCAACCAGACAAACAAAATGTTTGTGCACATCAAGCACTCAGGTACCACGGTAAGACTATATTTCTACTCTAAGTATTGTACCAAAGTATAAAGCCATGGTTTGTTGGCATAAGGCTCCTCCCACGATGCTGTGGGGGAGGGTCACCTGGGTAGGCTGGAACCCACCCTACCCCGCAGTAAGCGGGACAGTTTCCTTCCAAACAAAACTCTATCCTAGCCCATACTTACCTCACACATAAACGTCTTCTAGTAGGTGAAAAAAATGAGGACTTTGACACAGGCATCGAAAAAAGTAAAAGCAATATATCAAAGAGTTTTTCAGCATTAGACTCAACTTAGTGAAAATCAGAATGTGTGTATGAGCATATAGGTGTATGTGTGTGTCTGTGTCCCACTGGTGCTAAATGGTAAACAGAATAAGCTGAAAAATAAAACTGCTTTTTTAAAAATCATATTTAAAATTTCGAGAACATTCATCTCAGTGTCATAAGTCCAATTCTCACCATGTCCCTCTGAACCTATGAGACCCCAGAAACTCTCATCTGAAGCAGCCTGGCAGCCTGTGTAGTATCACGTTTGGTGATGCAATTAAGGTTAATAAGTCAATGAAATGAGCCAAGAACAAAATTGCTGTTTTTACTTGATGAAATTTCCCACAAGGACTCAATAGTAGATTTTATAGAACTCTGAAAATTTCAACACCTTTCATTGTTTTTAACTGAAGCCCCAGGCTTCTTTCTTTGGTATTAAACTTTAATTTAAGATGGTAGGTATCAAAAAATATTAGGTTTTATCAGTACTGTAAAATTGGACCTGCAATTCTCTGAAAAGTATTTTTAATAGATTTAACATTTAGAGAAAAACAGACATATAAATTGGTGTTCTATTTTTGACTTAAAAATAAAATTTGATCCAAGGCATTTAATCTTTGTGTTAGTTATCTTATCTAGATCACAAAAGAACTTTTTGTAATTATTATCTCAGAAAATACTTAGATGCAATTTATATTTACAGGATATTTTGAAACACTTGAAGGAGTGCTTACATGTTTTCAAGACTACATTTTGGAATATTTGTTTTCAAATTCTTCCATTGTTTATAGAAATGTTTTACTGTGTGCCAGAGAATAGCTTTGTTTTTCAGTCATTTGATGGTATTCCTTTCATGATATAACAATATTTCTGAATTTTATTATAGACTTTCTCATTTTATAAGAAGTTATTTTATGCTTCAATTGATATTCTTTACTTCTTTGGATTATGAAATAATACTTTAATTATCATTTAAACAAGATTGGAATATTTTCTAGGTAAAAATTCTCTTGAGCAAAGATCTCTTTATATAAACAAACAAACATGTACTGAGAACAGAAAGTAGGGCAAATGTGTTAAGAAGAATAGCAAATTCATTAATCCAAGGAAAGAAAACTTACTTACATTAAACATTAATTGTTTCCTCAAGATAGCACAAATTAGCTCAGCAAATAAAAAAAAATACAAAGGCAATTTTGGCTATAAAGCTTAAAAGAATAGAAATCTAATAAACATTATGAATAAAAAGTAATATATTTTCTTAATATTAAACTAATCAAGAAATAATAAAAGGCATACTGAAAACAAAACTAGTATTCATAATAAATTTAACATTGACAATTGAAATTAAGGATGAAAGAGATGTCTTTATCAAACTTGGGGTGTTTTCATCAAATTTTTAGCCAATCCAGAATTGTATATTCTAAAATAAACATATGTTCTTGAAGACTATACAGGAATTGTGTCATAAGGTTATAATGTTGGCAAGTAAAGACGTGACATATGAATTTATCTTGTAAAACTGGCCTGCGAGTCTCAGTATTTTCACTGTATCACAAAATTCTCTCTGATCCTGAGTAGAAGCTTTTCCATTTTGTGCACAGTATCTTCAACTACTTTTTCACACTTCACTACTGCCCAGTATTGTCTCTAAAGCTAGAAAATTATTTTTTACTCATTTTTGAGTAAACTGAATTATCCAGAATGAATTCTTGAAATATATCCCCAAACTGTCCTCAGCATCTCTTGTTACTGTCGTGTTTGCATCTTGGTGGTCCTTTTTAAGGATTTTGCTTATTCTTGAACTTTGCTTGTGCATAATTGTGCTACCTTGAATACATGACGGCATTATTAATATCATTACTAATTAATGACATTATTTTTATCCAGAAAAAAAATTATTTTAAATCAATATGATCTAGTTTTAATCATTGAGAGATTGAAATCCAGTTTTTCCAGCAACAATTTTTAAAGAGGCTATCTTTCCCCTTTGAGGGTATTTAGCTCCTCTGTCAAAAATGAGGTGGCTTAGTATGTCTGGAATGTTTCTGCATCTTTTAATCTGTTCTTTTGATCCCTGAGCCTCTTTCTTTGCCAATACCCTGATGTTTTTATCACAGTTGCTTTATAGTACTGTTTCAAGTTGGGATTGTGATATATCCTGCTATGTCCTTGTTGCCTAGAACTGCTTTTGCTGTTCTAGGTTTCTTGGGGTTCCAGATGAATTTTTGTACTATTTTCTCTAGATCTGTGAAATATGCTTCTAGGATTTCCATTGAGATTGCATTAAATCTATATAGCAGTTTTGGAAGTATGGCCATTTTGACAATATTAATTCTTCTTACCCAGACATAAGTGATGTCTGTTCCTTTTACAATATAAATAACATACAGATGTGTAAATACCATGTTGTTTTTCTAGTGTGAAGAACTAAAGGTGTAAATGAGGTCCAGAATGTATGATAGATACTGTTAAATAGGAAGATAATGTTCAAAGAGGAAAAGGAAAGAAAGTAGGGAAAGTTAAAGAAAAGAAAGAAAAAGCTGATAGCAAAACAAACAAACAAAAAATGGTGATCAAGCTTATGTATGTAGAGGAATAGGAGGTGGAAGGGAGGACAGAGGAATGGGAAAAAATGAGAATCAAGTTTTATGTACAGGTTCAAATTTTTAATGTTGAATATGATCATAATGCATATCCAAGATATACCAGTAAACTCAATAAAGGAAAATATATGATAAATAAGGAATTCCAAACTAATAAGGATAGAACTGTTAGCTCATAAATGACACTTGCTCACTTAAAAAAAAAATCAATATGAGAATTGTGCTTCGGGGATGATGGAGTAGTTGCTGGTCTTACTATTCTTCTGCCTGAATTTGTCAGCTCACCGGGAATTATGTATAAAACAAGCAGAAGATTCTGAAATATAGAAAGACAAGAAACAGGAATGACAAGTGGTGCATCTTTTCCATTTTCTCTTTACAAATATATCTAGACTTGGAACTGAAGAAGCAAGCAGCTGAGTTACACCAACAAATTCAGAAGAAAACACAACAAAAAACAGCCAGCTTATTTTCTCCATTCAAAGACATGACAATAAATGAATAGATAAAAAAATTTTATAATAACCCCATTATGATAGCAAGACAACACTAAGAAGGCATGTCACTTAACCCGTGAAAGAGTTAGTTAGTTCACCTTTTCCTTTGTGCATCTGTGAGGGAGCGCCCAGCGTCCATGCCCCTTGAGTGTGGTTGGGAGCGGCCAGAGAAGGAGCTGGAACTCTCGTCACTGCTGGCTGAAAATGAGGCTCCTTCCTCACCTGTCCTCACCTCATACATGAATATTCTGTGATAAAGGGGAGAAACGACTACTTCAATATGGACATCATGGAAGAAAGGACCAGAACACATGGTGATTTTTTAATTAGCATAAAGGTGAAAATGGATATGACAACTATATTAGCAGAGAATGGTAGATACTGGAAAATGGGCTATGGATTTACAAATGTTTTTCTGAAATAATTTAATATATTAAAACTAATGTTCTGACAGGAAATTGATATGGCTGGGAAAATGAAACCAGAGGAAACAATATTGATACATTTTCTTGTAAAGCTATTGACATTTAAAGAAAGGGGGAAAAGTGCCTTTAGAATCCAAGATATCCCAGGGAAGGAATGTAATGTGTTTGTCAGAAATTATTCAATTACTTTTCCATTAGAATGGAATAATAAACTAATTTGTATTTAAAACACTTAAGGAAAGTAAATGAGAAAAAAATGATATCCATGCAAATCATTGCTCGTATATAAATCTGGATGAACCATTCCACATATGTAAATGTAAATGAAGTCTAAGGACTTTCTGAAAGAAGCTATTATGAAAAACCTCAGGCCGTGAGAACATGATTAGAAACTTTCAGCATAAAGGCTGGGGTGACCACTAAATGTATTTAAATGTAAAAACTAAGATTTATCCTTAGGGTTAGCAGCCTAGGTTCAGCCCAGTGTGTTTGCCTAGCATGCACACAGCCCTGAATTTGATTCTCAGCACTGCCAAAAATTAAGAAATAAAAATTAAATAAAATGAGTTACAGAGTTAAAATATACACATTAAATTTCCATCTAAGATGGGGAGATGAGAGAATATAAGGAGAGTAGCAGAGCTTTAGGAAATTCATCACATTGGCCAGTCCCATCTTACAGAGTGATGTCAAATATTACATGTGACTAAAACGGCAGAAGGCATGAGTTTAAGAGAAAGTGAAAAAATAGCTTCTAACTAAATTAAAAATTAAATGACAGGGCTGAGGATTTAGCTCAGTGGTTCTGGCATTTGCCTTGCAAGTGCTTCTGGCATTTGCCTTGCAAGTGCAAAGACCTGAGTTCGATCCCTGGTAACCACCTACCACAGTGCGGGGTGTGGAAACTCATGCATACCAGCAATCAGAGCCACACACCCCAGTGCTAGGTGTGGCAGCTGATGCCTGTAATCCCAGCACTTGGGAGGCAGAGGCAAGAAGATTGCTGAGAGTTCAAGGTCCTCTCTCAAAATAAATAAATAAAATTAAAAATTAAATGATAGCACATTAAAAAAAAGTTCCAGGGTACTGCAGAAGTAATCAATAAACAAAATTAAATATCTCTTATTAAAAGAGATACTAAAAATGATGAGTAAAAATAATATACTCCAGAACACCCAGAATTTAACAAAAACAATTCAATAAAACTAAAAATAAATGCATAGGTGATAGCAAAAATTTGAAAAAAGATCATCTAATAAAAGAAAAATGTAAACTTGTCTAAGAAAACAAAAGTTAAAACTATGATGTATATGTAAATACTAGAGAAAATAATTTAGTGAAGTTTTTTGTTTTTGTTTTTTGTTTGTTTTTTCTTTTTCTTTTTGAAACAGAGTCTTGCTTGTAGTTCAGGCTGGCCCTGAAATCATTATGTAGCTCACCTGGCCTCAAACTCACAGCAATCCTCCTGCCTCTACCTCCCACCCAAGTCCTGGGCTTACAGGCATGTGAGCCACCACAATCAGCATTGTGGTGTGTGGTTACTTGATATTAAACTCAGGACCTTGTGCATGGCAGGCAGATGCTGGAACCATTCAGCTAAATCCCTGAACCTTAGTGAAATTTTTAGTAGAAGGACTAGTGAATACAAATAAAAAGAATAACATCGGGGCCAGGCAGTTAGCTCAGTGGTTCTAGCGCCTGTCTTGCAAGCTCAAGGACCTGGGTTCGATCCCCAGTAACCACATAACAGTACTGGGCATGGAGACTCACCCTAGCAGCAATCAATACCACATACCATAGTGCTGGGCGTAGTGGCTCACGCCTGTAATCCCAGCACTTGGGAGGCAGAGGCAGGAGGATTGCTGTGATGTTAGTTTGAGGTGGAGCATTATATAGGCAAGAAAATATAATGTATAATACAGAAGTACAGTTTATGGTATAGTATACAGTGAGAGTCACATTCAAGATGAATAAGTTAATATTTATTTATAAAATAACAGTACCATTGGCATATATTATAATTTATGAAATGCAAAGAAAGTTAAATGCATGAGATACAAGGAAAGAGAACTTGAGGAGTCATTAATGACAAGATATTTTAACATCTCTTTCATTCATAAATAGATCAATGGACACAATTTTAATAAAGATGTGATAAGCTCAAACAAATTAGCTAATAACAGTTGATGAGGAAAATAATCTTGCTATATGTAGGCCCACATACATACATAGATTGAAGAGGGAAAACAAAAGCAGAGTATTTACTACTATCATAGTAGTAGTAAATTTTTTTCCTGCCTGTATTCTCAGCACTCTGGAGGCAGAAACATGAGGTTTGCCATGAGTTCAAGACCAATCTAGAGTACATACAGAGACTTTGTCTCAAAAAAAACAAAGAAAAGAGAAAAAAATTAATAATAATAAAAATAAAAGTCTTGTCTTTTGTTGGGTGTCGTTTTGTCTAGTGCCATGGCTGCCCATGCAGAAGAGAAAAGTCGGCCTGATTTCTGGATCAGAGCCCAACATTGTCTGCCTCCCTCATGGATAATTCCTGTCTTTTCCAGTTTAAACTAAGAACCTCTACACACTTTTGCCAGATTAAATTAGGAACATTGTCAGCACATACCACCCACCAGTTCTTTCACTAACTTTTTTTTTTTTTCGGTACACATAAACGAAGCTAGTCAGCTCGTAGACGGTCCTTAAGAAATGTATAAAAGAAGGCTGTTAAATAAACATGGCACTCATTCAGTATTGACTGATGAGTCCTTCCAAGTCCCGCTGTCCTGTCTTTATTTATTTCTCATCCTAGCCCCTCGGCTTGGTCACCCCATTGCTCTGCAGGGCTAACCCCAGCAATCCTTCATAATTATGTAAATTTAGTTATGGGAAGAATTCTAGGTAATAACAAATATTATTCAGTTTGTTCAGTGTATGACTTTGTCAGCTCAGGCAACTATAATACAATACCATAAACCATGACTTACACACAACACAAATATGTTGCTTACAGTCCTAGAGGCTAAGAATTATAAAACCGAAGCACCCATAAATGTGGCATCTAGCAAAGTCCCTGTTCCCAGTTCACAGATGCTCATCTTGTTATAACTTCAGGCAGTAGAAGAATACGAGTATTTCTGTGATCTCTTTCATAAGGGCACTAATCCTACTCGTTAAGTCTGTGCTCCTATTACTTAACCATTCTCCAAATTCCTTCTTTTATCACATCTCAGGCTTAGATTTCAACACATGAATTTGGAATGGAAAAGAAAGGCACAAATATACAGATAATAGTGATATAAGGGTTACATTGTGATTATGTACAAGATTGTCTACAATTTTCTAAGTTGTGTATTGAAGCAAATACAGTATTGAAATAACATTTAAATTACTTCAGCTACTATAAAAGGCATAGATAAAGCAAATATTCAAATATTAATGACTTCTGAAATTTTACATAGAGTATCTGGGGATGGTCATTATTTCTCTAATTTGCTTACATTTGAATTTTACATTAAATTTTTAAAAATATTAATTGAACACTTCATACTCTGTTTTAATTCATGAGCTTTGGAATCAAACTCAAAATATCCAAGTCTTCCTGACTATAATACTTTACCTTTTAAATTGAAACTTTATTTAAACTCTATTTTTCTAGACTGAAAATGACTGCAGTAACATCTACATCCATCAGATGGTTGTGATTACACTAGATATCAAATTAAATATAATATAATACCTAAAATGATTTGCTATGCACATTGACTCCTCATGAGATAAAATGTCATTATAGCAGAATGAGGTCAAATTTTTACTCTAGGGACATCAGGAACAATCTTTCAGTTGATATTTTAAGTCATATTATTTTAGTTCCTTTGGATTAAAGAAAATACATATTCTAATTCTCTGACACAGCAGCTTCTTTAGTATAGCTCAGTTTCAGAGAATTTAGATCTCTCATTATTGTAGCAGCCAGCTGAGAGGACCACAAAAGATCTGTTACTTCTCAGAGGTGGAGAGGGTAGGCCAATAACTTTAGTTTTGGTGACTATAGTGTACAATTTTTCCTTTTCATACTCATGAATGTCGAAGTTCATGTAAGACAGCAAAAATATCTAAAGTGGGTCTGAGTGGAAAACCAAGCTTATTGACTAAAAAGGCCTGGGATAGCAGCTGAAAAACCTTGAAATGTGCCCTTCACTGATACCATGGCTAGCGTGAAATGAACAACCCAAGTGAGCAAGGAGAAGGAGAAGTATTTCAAGCCAGGGCATGGGTTAGTCCATTTTGCTTAGCAAAGTCAAGCATTATATCTGAATGGGAGCTGCATGCTTCTGTTTATGGCTTCAAGAGGCTTAAATTTTGTTGAATAAAGACAGGCAAAATGGGAGAACAAACAACTAATAAAATATCCACAAAATTTAAAGACTAAATGCAAACAGAATAAATAAAACTGATACAAGAAAGACAGAAGGACCATTGCAATGTAGTTTACTCTGAAAATAAAAAAAAGAAAGAAAACCTATAGAAATATAAGCAAGCCTTTAAAAATAGAAACCTGGAAAAGACAAAAAATAAAACAGAAAAAACTTGTAAGGGTATGATAGATAAATGTGATCAGATTTAAATGGAAATTCTAGTGAAATATTTTCATGTGTGAATACATCTTTGAGTAGGCAGGATGCACTCTGATAGAGCTGAAAAGATATAAACATGGAGAAAGTAGAAGGAAACAACTGAATATGATAAAAAGTAGATAAAGATATTAAAAGCTTTAGCCTGGGATTTTGGAGGGAAAGACTCCATAAAACCAACTCAAAGGTCAAGAAAATGAGAGCAAATCAACAATGAGGAAATAGAGACTTGAATAAAGCCATGGTGAGGAATGAAATGTCCCTGTTGTAGTCTGTGTGACAAAGTCCATGAAGGACTCTTGGCTTCATGGCGGTGCAGTGCTGGGCTGTCCCAAGATTTATCACACTGTGGTCGCACTCATATGGAAAAGCAAAATTCTCACTATGGAATTATATCTAGATTTCAGCTTTGTCAGGCAAGAGCTTCTCATCCTGCTTCTGTGGTCTTGGGGAGCTGGAAAATGACATTGTGAATCCGAGTTTGTTGATAGCAGAAAAAGTCAGAAAGCAATTTTTGTAGTCTGAAATCTTGTCTCCTTTTCTTTCTCCTCAGAGCCAAAGTTCGTGCTGTGTCATTAAACTCACAGAATATGAGAGTGTCATTGGCTGGGTCCCTGTCCCATTAGCCTCTCTTTTGGGGTTTTCACCTTTTGCAAAGTAAGTGGTGTTTCTCCCAGACTTCCATGTTCTTTGAGTCAGATGAAGGAATTCTTACAGCTTAAACCCATTTCTCAGCTCCACATTCTGAACACTGTGTGTTCTGTCCTGTAACAGAAGCAGACTTCCCCAACCTACATTCTGGTTCCTAACATGCAGGTCACATATATGCTTTAGATAATAAAGCTCAAACTTGTAAAGGAATTTATGGGTGAAGTTTGTGACCAGGGCTTCTTCCAGGACAGTCCCCACCTATCCTGCTTCCCAGGAAGCTATGTCAAGGGATCTGCATCACAGCTGCCATTTCAGCTTCTGAGCCTCAGCAGAAGCCTCCAGATCCAGCTTCTCTGTGTGGTTATTCCCAGAGGCAGTCAATGTGACCTGCTTCTATTCATCCTCCAAAATTAGTTTCACTAACAGTGAAAAGTCAGTGAGTCCCTCCGGTCTACTCTGAAGTCAAAGTTGCTTCTGCTATGTTTCACTCTAAATCAATCCAATAGCAACTTCCAGCCCCTCTGGGTCTCACATAGTGCTGTGTTTTACAGCTCACAAAAGAGTCTGTAAAATCTCAATAGGCTCAAAGATGCCTTTTTTCTTTTTTCCTGTTGATGTATGGTGCAAAATTTGACTTCAAAATCTTGGCAGTGTCTCAAATCAACAAATGCCTGTTCCAGTAATTCTTGTCACCAGAGACAAAGGGATTCCCCCTCCCTGGTTTGTGACTACATATAATTTTTAATTACAATACCTGCTTCCCTAAATCTATGTTCTCCTGACAGCTCAAAGGCCTATCAACCCTGTTATATTTTGCAACATAGTCCAAACACAAATTCTTCTCTGGTCTCAAAGTTTTGCTTAATATTCTATTTACCCATAGTCTGTGCTACAGAGTAGTGGCTGCTGAGGCTCTTTCTGGACTCCAGGGTTTATGTGCTCACTGTCATTTGCTAATAACCAAGCTCGCTGAACCAGGAACTGGGCATGACTCTCAGTCCTACATCCTGGCCAGTGACTATTTCAGATAGTGGAGTGAAAGGCCTGTCCTTTGCCTTCAAGTGCTGACTGCATCCCAAACCACCTGTGTGGTCACATCACAGGTCAGCATCTCTGGATACTTGGCACTACTTCTCTCACTTCCTTACTCAAGTATCCCACAAAAGACACATCTGTGATATACTCCTTATTGTTCTTTAGATCAGTGTTGATTCCCAAGAGTGAGTCCTGTAAGTGGTCCTACGGGGTAGACTCAAAAGCAGAATAATGTGAAGATGATGTCCAGTCAGTAGGCAAAGAGAAGCCTGTCACTGGTGATGGATGAAGAACTGACTGTCCACAACTTGATAGAGTGATGTTCAAAGGCTTACCTGTGGTAAACTCAAATGGAGAACCAAGAAAGAGTGGGTATTGTGTCTGCTGCATTCCGTTTAGGAGGAATGAAATGTGGCATCTTGAAGATTATGGAATCAGATGGAAGCCAACGAGCATCACTGACTTTTTGTTACAGAAGCATAATAATTGGTTCATAGTGATTAACCAACACTTCAGTACAAACTATAAAAACCAAAGAAATTTTTTTGATAAAGTTTAGTGAAACTCTAATAGATTATAATTAGAAAACAGACACTGCAGAAATAAATGTTCAAAACTAATTATAAGGACTAGGGAACCTTAGAGAAGCCTGAAAGCTCTGTCCCAGTCAAGTTTTCACACCAAAGTATCAGTGCTGAAACCAGAGGCTGGTTACCTGGGTAACAGAAATGGGAACCTTTAGCATTATATGTATAACCTCGCTCAGTAGTGTGTCATCTGTCTTTCTCTCTTTTGTAATGTTGTCCAATGGTACCTGGACCAGCTGGATACTCTGCAGAACAACTTACTGTTTCATCCATCAGTGACATCCTGATAAGTAATCATTGCACAGGGATGAAGTGACAGTGTATTGAATTCCTCCATCAGTACACTCTCAAAAGATGAAAAAAAATTCAATTAAAAACACAGAGTTGGCAACACTATTGAAGTTTATAAAAGTTGAATAGGTTTTGGAATATTGAGACTTGCCTAGATAAGGGGCAGCTCAAAACACTCAAGACTAAAAAATGGCTTGTTTTTCTTTTGGCAGATGCATATGTGGCATTCAGACCTTCTGCTCTGGTTTATTCACTAGGTACCTGGGGGTATGACCATGACTCAGAGAAGGGGCAGCAGGGTGGGTCCCTTACTCCAAGTCTGGATCAAAAGCTAGCTGTGCTTATCAGTGTGCGGGACATTCTTTGTGAGCCAGAGCAAGGGCCAGCATCCTTGAAGGAGACAGCATATACAAGCACAGCCGGAGAAATGCTAAGGTTTCCTGGGGAACTCTTTGATATCAGTGTGAGGCTCTCCAGGGACTTGCGTGATTCATGCCCTTTCTTGGTGAAGTGGTTTTGCGGTGCAGCAATGAATGACCTTTATGGTTAAATAACTTAGCAGGTTTAGTTTAGGTAGCTAGAACTTCACATTTGTTAATCAAGAAAGAATAAATCTATGCTGATTATAAATTTTAAAAATGTGTCCTTTAACTTGGTTCACATAATTAAATATAGGAAACAATACAAACTTACCTCCAGATGAGAATTTATTTTCTCCATAGATGATACGTGATATTACTCTTATTTACTTAACTTGTAACTAAGAGCACTGATCTATTAGTAAGCTTACAAGACTGAAAACAATATCATAGAAGCCTTTCATATGTGGTAATTAGCCAAGATGAAGGAAATGTGAATGTGGACAAGGCTTCCCTTTTGGAGTGATGATAAAGACTTCAGCTCAAACAAAAGAATGATTTCCTTACATTATTATTCTTTGCTGTTGATGAACACAAGTATTCTGTCTCTTTACTGAGATAATTTGTTTTATCTATAAGGATATAATAACTTGTTAGAAAGCCAATATAATGGAAAAATATTTCAAACAGATATGAAAGTCTTCTAAAAAGTCTGAGAACAATAAAGATTTGAACCTTACAGAATGTGACATGAAATGAATGTTTTCTAAGGAGGGCTTTCCTTTACCTCCATTTCTCTCTATCTAAAGTAAGGGTTTCTCCTCTCCAGCTCCTTCTCCATGGAGGCTGTTTCGTACTCCTCAGTTTCACTGTTAATATTTAAAGAACTCATTTAACACCTTACAGATTTTAGTTATTTTAATTTTTGTACAAGAAAACCACAATGCACAGTTATTTAAACAATAATTTCAAATCTATTTCTTTTGCTTAAATTCAACTCTTTCAGATTTCACCAGGTATAGTTTGTCTTGGTCTTCAGTTTCAAAAAGTTCTTATGGAGTCAAAGGGCATCTCTATTGTCAGAAATCCTAAGATACATAGAGTTTTAAGGGAAATATGACCCAATGCAAATTCAGCACACCACAGACCTATTACTGTTTTGTACCTTTAAAGATGATTGCAATTAATGTGAAATCCATTGCATTTGAAAAGTTTATTAACTTGGGAATTTGCCTGACCAGCTTTAACATAAATGATGTACTTTCCTAAAAGTACTCCAGGTTCTAGAAAAATGGTAGTAAGAAATAAACACTGTCAATGTGTACTGAAAATACACTTGTATATGTATATGCTTTTTGTCTGTTTATTTATTATAACTTGCTAATTTCAAAGAAGATTTAAACTACCTGAGTCCAGTTCCAAGCGACTTAGAAGAGGTATTTGAACATCTCCCAGGTGTCATTAGTTGATGTCATTGGGATAAATATTTTAGATCGTTAAAATACTTGATATGGAGAAGAAAAATTGATTTTTTTAATTGAAATCTTTATTGGTACATTACATATACATATTATAATTGCACTCCACAATGGGTATTTGTACCAGTATAAGACACAACTTAATTCTCATTTTTTCCCATAGCCCTACCCACCTTCCCACCCCCTATATACATACAATTTGTTTCATTTCTTTTTTGTTATAATCTCATTATTTTTCCCCTTTCACCCTATTACAGTTGGGGTATTTTCTGTTTCACAATATATAACATACCTTGAGGATATCCTCATAAGTGCAATGAATAGGTCACACATATGTAAATATCGCATCTTTTCTCTGGTATGAGAAAATAAAGATGTAAATGAGTTCTAGAATTGTACGTTATATATTGTGAAATAGACAAATTGATTCTTATGGAACCAGTCTGAGACAATTTATTTGTTTTCTGAATAGGAATAACTTCTCCTCTTTTCTCTTCTTTTCTCTCCTTGTCTTTTTCTCTTTTCTCTGCTTCCATAAGATCCATGACATCAGGATGCAGTAGCTTCATTTCCAATAAAAATTCCAGTAAATACTCTCCCAAGTAAAATTTGAGCAAGTTTCTCTTATCCTTATAGAGTAAGGACACATTTCATTTTTGGTTAATCAAACTCTGAAGAGTAAAGCGAGGGAGATTTTTAAAACAAAAAAATATTTTCCTGATATTTTTACATATCAGGAAGAAAGGGAAATGGACTTGGTTAAGAAAAATCAAACTCAGAAGTTAGGGGAATTTTCGTTTTATGTGTCAAGGAAGGAACTTCTGAAAATTGAGAGATTACTTCCAACTTCTGTGTACATTGGTTGTTTGAAAAAGTTGTCTTCTGGAAGCAATTGTGGTTGAGCAGATGGACCTTGATCGACAAAATGGTAGAAATGTTCTCCAGAATCCTTTCCCTTCACAGTTCTGGGTTGATGTGGGGCACTCTCCTCTTTCCCTTCTTTTGTGTGAGATCTGGGAAGGAGTCACAGGTCTACTGAATTTCTTCACGTGTACAGGATGAAATGTTCTGCTGCTGCTGAGGCTGCTGGATGCCATCATCCTGTTTTCAGCTTTATAATATGATGCCACAATTTTCAATTTGTCAGTAGCTCACTTGTGATTTTACAAGACCCGTTTTAGGTCTGTCTGAATGAAGGACCAGTAAATGCTGTGTTAAATGGTTGGCAGTAGAGAAAGGATGATGTCCTTCCATTCTGTCTACTTGATTTCCAGTAACACTTCTAAATTTCCATGATAGAATTATTTATTTATTATAAAGAAGTGAAACATACAGAAAAGTAATACAAATTATGGAACATCAAATCTCATTGAATTCTTAATAAATTTCTATATAATGTCTTCTCAATCATGTACAAATGGTATTTATATAAATTTAATATGTAAGCCATAAAATATTAGTCTATAAAATATATTACTATATATTAAATATATAAACTTTGTATTTTATGTATATACAATGTGAAATTATATAAAAGTAAGAATATCCACAACAGTTTTTTAAGATGGTGATTATATTGAACACACAGGGTTTTATTGAGAACTTTTTCATTATAATTTTCAGCATTTCATAAATTCTCCAAATACTTTTAGTATATTTTCTTTTTTTTTTTTTTTACAGATTGATCAAAGAAACTACTGTTTCAATAATTTCAGAGCATTTTGTCTCGAAAGTTAGCAAATTATTTGGGATCACTAGGAAATGATTTCTTGTTTTCATATAAGAAATATAACATTTTAATATACTATTCCTTTCCCACTCTGATCTCTGCTTCCTGTCAGATCGGCAGTAGCACCATATTGTCATAGGAGTGTTAACCATGTATAAACTGCCCACGGGAAGGACCTAACTAGTGTGTGCTGTATGGAAACCTAATCACAGCCTGATGATGTCAGGTGGAGCTGCTGTGATGCTGGCCCTGGGGAGTGACTGCAAATAGAGATCAACATTAGCAGAGAGAGCTGATGGCAAAGAGACCGTAACAAATCTCCCCATGCAAACTCATACCAAAGCTTTACCAGTGTGTGACAAGTGACAAATTGTATCTAGTGGCAGACTTTATGGTGGCAAGTGAATTAATGTACTTCAGCTGTATATCTAGATCTGCTGGCAGGATTTAAATCAGAATGCAACACTTACTTTAGTCCCCACATAGCCCATCCATTACTTTAGTTACCAGTGCCCTTTGTGCCTCTTTTCTGCACTGTGCACTTGTCTCAGTGACAGTTTCGGAAGGCTCTCAAGGTGAACCTAGCTGAAATGAATGGAAAACACATGTTACTGTAGAGTTTTTTTGAAAAAAAAAAAAAACACAAAAAACAGTGATGAAGCAGTAGAAAAGTCTGAGCCTGCCAATAAATGAAAGCTACATTTAAGAGAAAATACCAAAATTTCTATATAAATTATGGGTTTATTGCTACAGGTGATTCAGATTCTCCAACCTTCCTTTAAATAAATGTAGAGATCAGCTATCCAGTGGAACCATGAAAGCGTCAACATTTTATTACTTGACAGAAACACTTCAAATTAAAAGACAAGCAGAGCAATAAAATTCACATTATTATGAAAGTATAATATACAAGTTTATTCTTTAGAATATTTCTATTGATTAATTATTAATTTTAATGTTAGCTTTATGATATTAAGCAATGCCCACTTTATAGGCAAAAATATTTAAAACGTACCGAATTTTTAATACTTATGAGTGCTTGTAGAAAAGCATCAAAATTTTCAACATTGGCTGCGTGTGTAGTTTTGGTGCACAGTCTGAATTGTAACAACAGAAACAAATGCTAATATGAACTACAGTGAAAATATCAATAGAATTCTACAAAAAATCATTTTTAAAAAAATTTTTAATCTTTATTGGTACTTTAATTATCACACATGAAGCAGTTTTCACACATAGCAATAGAACATCCAACAGACACATATCTTTTACACTGACAGCATATCTATTATGCTCTCCTGGACTTTGTTAGAGACATACTTGATTTCTTGTTGGTATTTCTGTTTTATCAGATGGTCATTATATTATATGATATATAGGTAACAGGAGCATAAAATATTAATAAAATAAAGTATTAAATTTTCAATATGAATTGAGTGTTTACAATAAACATCAGCATTGTCATATCAGCTGTATACTTGCTTACAAAACCTAAAAGGTAGCATCGCAAATAAATTCCTATATAACCTACAATAAAAATACTAATAGAGCTCTACCAAGAAAGTAACCTTTGTTTTAATTATTGTATCATAGGTAGTCTTCACACATTAAAACTGGATGATCAGTGGACAAGTCTTGCTTATAATTGACAAAATATATGCTTACTTTACTAAGGTGACCTTGTTAGCTATCTTCTCTTCTTGTTTTATCAGGAGCTTCCTACTGTCTTGTACAATGTTTTCTTAGCAGGAAAATAAGGTATCAATGAAGTAAAATATCAAATATATACTGTGTTTAGGGTAGACATCAGCACTTCCACAGCAGCTATTTTCTTGCTTACAAAAACTAAAGGACACCAAATAAATAAACTATGTGAACTACAATGTAAACACAAAAATAAATATATCACAGAAATAACCTTTCTTCAACTGTCACCCATGGTGTTCTGTGCATGTGAAAACTACATGTTCTGTCCACACATATCACGTATGCTGATAGCACCTCTGTTCTTTTTTCCTGTCTATTTCCTTAAGGCAAAATTGGTATCTTTTTAGTTTTCCTGTTGTGATAGTGGGTTTTGATGCTGCACTAGCCTGTTCAAATGTTAGCTCACTGGTGTACTCCACAATCTTTTACATAGTTTCTTGAACAGAGACATTTTGTTTTTTCTCTGCTGTAAATGATTCGAGTTCCAGTCATTTCTCTGGAGTAGTTACATTTACAATTTTCTTTGTGAACTATCAAACTACTTATGTCACCTATGTTTAAGATCCAGTAAATCACAGCCATTTTCCACTGTTTTGTATTTTGAGTGGCATCATAGTTGTGTACACATAACTCACCAACAACATTTGTTCCATTTTTGGTTTTGTAGAAAGATCCCCTCTCAGGCTTCTATTGTGTCAATGTTTCCCTGTCAACATTTTCATTATGGTCCAGTGTTGACACCATCTGTACCAGTTTGCTTTTCTATGCTATATTCAGGGTCAATGTTATATGTTTTTGAAATAAAACACTTGTATTATACAATTCTGTGTTTTGAAATTGCAACAATTCATTTGGAATTTCTACTTTATTTCTGCATACAAATTCTACTCAGGTCAACATTTGCTTTGTTAGCAAATGTAATATCTATTGGAAATTGCTAAACCAATTGTCTAATGTAACATTTTATTTGTTAGGAAGATGAAATCATGTCTATTCACAACATCATTCAGGTCTTACAAATAAGAACTTGGTGGCTGAGGTTCAGGGTAAATATCTAAATTGAAAAATAATAAATCTTTACATCTGCCAGGTATAAATTTTTATGCCATATTTTAAAGGATTTCTTTGGCATGTGCTGTCTGAAGCTACTGATTATGGTATACTGTAGATGTTCATCAATAGTTATCTCTCCAGATGATGTATAAATTGTTTGAGAAGTTTCCATAAATCTCTTAAATAATGAGTGGATAGAAAACCAGTTAAAAGGTTTTAGGTTTTTTTTTTTTTTTTTTTTTTTTTTTTTTTTTTTTTTTTTTTTTTTTTTTTTTTTTTTTTTTTTCTTGTTAGCATCAAGCCTCAGGCAATTTTGAAGGAAATAAAAATCTCCTCAGTGTCATTTTTATTCTACAAAGCTCAGGCCCAAATTGATCACTTTTCTGTTAGTCTTTTACATTCCTACAATTACCATGGTGAAACCTTGCAAAGTACAGCAGATCTATGAATGCTTACTTTATATTCAGCTAGTGGGGTATCACAATAAAGATAGTTTTGAGTATGACTATTGGTAATACAAACCTTTTTACTACATTTCAGCATTGATGTATTTCATTACATCTTGTAGCATTTTTTCTGTTACAATTTCCAACACTGAATGGCAGTGCTGACATTCCTTTCATAGGTTTCACCCCTCCCAAGATCTTTACTATATTTTCAGACTTAGGTCTAACATTAGATTTTTCCATTTGGTTGCATGATCATTTTGTACCATTTCTATTAGTCGAATATGTAGTCACACTGCCACTTTCTTTATCATCTGAATTAAGGAGAATTGAATTCCCTGTGTTTGTGCCAGTCAATTATTGCTCTATTTCATTGTGACAGGAACTTTGGCTTATGTGCCAACATCAAAGTCATTATCATCTTCATTATTCATGTGTGAGTAACGTGATAATTCACTTTTGACCTCCTCAAAAACTTGCAAATCTTGATTCTCATGTGCCATTGTACTGAATTAGGCTACTTCTACTAGAAAAGTCAAAGGAAAACTTCTTTTGAAAAAGACCAAATCCTAAATGCACGGATATTTGACAGTGAGCATTTCATGGTTAAATTCACCGGCTGCTGCTTTGGATATCCACACACACCTTGCCATTCATCTGCTGAGTAGATCAATGTACAAATGGATTTTTGCTTTCCCCAGGCACAGCTACTATAAGTCACACCCCACCATGTGATAACATAAGTATTTATACAACAGAAGAGTGATGTGGGTGTATTTTCTTCTCTGTGGTGCTCAGGTAAACTGCGAAAAACCTGTTAGATGGGGCATTGTGTGGGTAAAAATCAGTCTGACACTTTTGCACACATGAACACACTTTGTTGTGCATCATACTAGAAGAATAAACACAAAGATAGCCTCCTTTGTTTCCCAGGCATAATTACTAAGCTACACAACCAGCGACTATTATATTGAAGTATAAATTAAAATAAAATATATGATATGGGTTGTTATAAGTCAATATTTGCCCTACTGCATGACCTAACATCTGTTCTTACAGTTCCTTAAGGAGCTGGGCAGAGAGCAAATAAATCTTCTCTAATTTACAATAGAGTTAGCTTTCAAAATTTAGGCTACAGGCCAGAGGTTTTCAATTATGAGGTCTGCTTCCTACATGTCCTTTTTTAGTTCCACAGGCAAGACAGTTCAGTGACATGGTGATCTGCAAAACTTGCTTACTTGGTTCCTACATTCTTCCTACTCATAGAACTTGATTTGCCACTTTTGGGAAGAATGACAACTGCATTCACCTGGGCAGATAAAGTCACTATCTTTAAAGCCTGACTGGAATTATGAAAGTGATGAGTGAACTCTAGGATTTTTTTTTACATGTTTCAAAGTTTAACAGAGATTATTTAAAAATACTGAGCCAGAGCCTTCTTTCTTCTAGTAGATTCATGGTCACCTGTCTCAACTGTCAGACAGGATTGAGCATTATTCAACAACTACAAAAGAACACTTAATTGGGAAGGAAGAAGTATAAAATCCATTTGTAAATAAGCCAGGTAAATTGACTTTGTCCACACCAGAACTGTTAGAAAATAATGATGTTAGAATATAATGATGGCTTTGGAAATGTTTTCCAAGAATTTGAAATCTTCATTTATTTTGCATTAAAGTTATGGTAAAGTACCTTGCACTTGCCATAAAGATGTTAAAAAGCCTGCTTCTGTTTCTAGCTTCCTCTCTTGGTGAGCAGGTTTCCCAGCAGCCAAAACAACATTATAGAACAGAGTGAATATAAACAGTACTTTGGTTATTGTAGTGACCACGAGTCCTTTTAAGGCTCTTACTGTTCTGTTCAAATAATGGGATGGAGCAGCAGTAAAAACTGAAGTTTTTTTAGAACAAAATGAAGAATAAGAAGAAAAAAAGAAACACAAAACATGTGCTCAAAAGGAAAATACGTTCTAAAATATGTGCTCAGCAAGGTGAATGTGGGCTAGTTTAAGTAGAAAAACAAATCTACACTGCAGAGCAGACTGATAAAAAGACTCACAGCAGTCATGAGCTTAATGGCTTCCATCTTTATGTTCTGTTTCTGAAGTCAAATCAAAGTTGTACCATCAGAAACCCGTTTGATGTCATGCCAGGAGACTGGTACAGGGCTTGGCTCAAAAAAGTGATAAAAGAATCAAAGAAAACTTTCTCTGATTGGTTTTAGGGCTCCAGATCTGTTCTGTGCCTACATTATGACCCTCCATAATTTATAGGCCTTTCTGACTGATAAGTCATACCCATTTGACCAGCCACTTTGCCATTCCCTAATCTCTTGCCTGATTTAGTTAATACTGTCCTCCATCACCTCCAGTGATGATCTAGGAATACAAATTCAGGGCTCCAACTGTGTCTACATTGTGATGAATTATATAATTATTTTCTTCTCTATTATAATTCATAATAAAAATGAAGTGCACAATAAATGTAAGATTCTTGAGCCATCATGAAATATCTCCCCACCCCAGGTTTGTGGAAAATTTGTCTTCCATGAAACTGATCCCAAATGTCACAAAGCTTGAAGGCACCTATTCTATAGCCACTGTGTTTTACCTTACATCACCAGTGTTTATCCATTTTAAAACTGCAAGTTTATATTGATTTGCCAACTTGTACAATAATTTTTTAATAATCTTATACTATTCAATCTTTTATGTAGCTACTAATTTTTAAAAAAATATTTATTGGTACATTACATATACACATCATGATTGCACTCCATAATGGGGATTTGTACCAGTATAAGACACAACTTAATTCTCATTTTTTTCCCATAGCCCTACCCACCCTACCACACCCACCATATACATAAAATTTGTTTCTTTACTTTTCTGTTACAATCTCATTATTTTTTCCCCTTCACCCTATTTTACTTTAAGCATTTTCTATTTCACAATATATAACATACAATTCTAGGACTCATTTGCATCTTTATTTTCTCATATCAGAGAAAAGATACGATATGTACCTATCTGTGCCCTATTTATTTCACTTATGAGAATATCCTGAAGAGATGTTCATTTAAGTATAAATGATTCAAACTTATCATTTTTTATGGCAGAGTATTACTGCATTCTGTAGAAGAACCACAGCTTTTTTATCCAGTCTCCATTTGATGGACACTTGGGTTGTTTCCAAGATGTAGCAATCACAAATTGGGCTGCTATAAACATGGGTGCACATATGTCACTGTGTTATGAGTCTTTTAATTCTTGTGTGTATATACCTAGCAGGGCAAAGGCCGGGTCAAATGGGACCTCCAATCCTAGCTTTTTGAGGAATCTCCAAACTGATGTCCATAGGGGTTGTACGAGTCTACAGTTCCACCAACAGTGGAGAAGGGTTCCTTCTTCTCTACAGCCTTGCCAACATTTGCTCTTGGCTGAATCTGAAATGGCAGCCATTCTATGTGGAGTGAGATGAACACAGAGCCACCTCATCTTTGACAAAGGAGCCAAAAATCCTCAATGGAGGAAAGATAGCCTCTTTAACAAATGGTACTGGAAAAACTGGGCTTTAACTTGCCAAAGACTAAAACTAGATCTAACTCTTTCACCATGTACCAGGCTAAGGTAAAAGTGGATCAGAGACCTAAATATTAAAACAGACACTCTAAACCTGTTGCAAAACAGGTTAGGTAAAATTCTTGGAGACACTGGCTTAGGAAAAGACTTCATGAACAAAACTTCTATAGCACAGGAGTTGGCTGAAGAAATCAACAAATGGGAACTCATTCTTTTAAAAAGCTTCTGCACAGCAAAGGAAACCACCAACAGAGCAAAAAGGCAACTAACAATGTGGGAAAAAAATCTTTACCAGTTGTTCCTCAGACAAAAGGCTAGTATCTAGAATATATATATAAAGAGCTCAAAAAAAAAAAAAATCAGCCCACCCAAATTTAAAGACCCAATTCAAGAAGGGGCATCTGAAATGAACAGATATTTTTCAGAGGAAGAAGTAAGAACAGCTAAGAAGCATATGAAGAAATGCTCAACATCATTAGTCATTCTAGAGATGCAGATGAAAACAACACTAAGATTTCATCTCACTCCACATAGAATGGCTGTAGCTACTAATTTAATATGAATTCATGTTTTTCCTAATTTTTTTTCTGCTTTAAGTAAGATGGGAACTTTCTTATTACTGGTGGCTAATTTACAAATTTTTACATGTTTATTTTCTGAATATCTTCCAGAACGTGGGAAATCTGATTTATTTGATTTTTATGTGTGTTTGATCTTGAAGATTAATATGACCTCTATAAACACTTCCGTCAAGTGCGGTAGTGTTTGGCAGCTCTCCCTTAAAGAGAGCCCTAGCCAGCATTGGGACTTATCACTGGAATTTGGTTTTTCCAGGAACTTTAGCCTGAGCAAACTAGCCTGTGGTAGTGAGGGTCATGGGTTCTGGGGCTGGGCACCACTGGTGTTTGCAAAGTGGGATGATTAAAATAGTATCTATCCATGTAAAAATTATGACTGCTAAAGTAACTCATGCAAAGCATTTAGAATGGGACCTGCCACAAGGTCACTTGTCAAGGGGTTTGAACTATTACCTACAAAAAATACTAAGTCACTGTGTTAAATTTTTCTTTTCCTTTTTACTACTACAATGCTAATGGTGTTTCACAGCTTCAGTGATCATTTTTATTTCTTTGGATAGTTGTATTCATATTTAATTCCTCCTTTATGTCCACATTCCTTTTCATATTGAATGACATCTTTGCAAGATAAATGTAAACTCCTTCATTATTCTGTCTTGTGTGTTCTCTGTAGTTTATTCTTCATTTATCAGATTTTCTTTAAGATTTTAGTTTTTATCACAAAACTAATGGAAAAAATAGCAAAATTAAACATGTAAAAGTTGGAAAAAAACGTAATAATGTAGAGTGTAAATATTTCCATGGGAGAATAAAATATCATTTTTATTGGCTTTTAAAATTACTTCTGGCTTCCTTTTTTTCTTTCATATACATATATGTATATATAGGCATATGGATATATATATATATATATCATATATAAATATATGATATTTATATCACATATATCATATATATCATATATATCTCATATATATAGATATTCACATATATATATGAATTTATGTATTCTTATAATCTTTCAAAAAATTTTTATCTAGCAGTATTTTGTAAATAACTGTTATTTAGACATTTTCATTATAATTATCACAAAGTTGAATTCCATGGCTATGGCATCACTTACTGTATCTAGTATCTTACCCTCTATTTTAAAATATGCTTAATAAGGCTGTGGATTTAGCTCAGTGGCACAGCACCTGCCCACCATGCATGAGATGCTGGTACCAAAAATCTTTTTTTTAAATATACTATACATTTAATATACTATATATTTTTGTTTAAATAAAACAAAATACACTTAATGGAATATTCCTAGGGGTTTATTAATATAAACTTATATTTCATAAAATATTTCTAATTTGTCTTGGCTCACTTACATCACTTTCTAAGTATAAATGACCTTATCTGATTCACCCTAGGCTTTTATAACAAAATGTCACAGACCAGGTGGCTTGATTAACATCATTTTTTTTTCTGATCATTCTCAAGGCCATGATGTTTCTGACTGAGGTGCTAGTCGTTTCAGTGCCTCACTAGGACTACTACCTAGTTTGCTGACAGCTGCATTTTTGTTGGGACTTAATTTTGGAGAGAGGAAGAGACAGAGAGCACTCTAGTACTTTTTCTCTTCTTATAAGGAACTAATCTTGACACCAACCCCCCCGTGACCTCACCTAAACACAACTGCTTCCTAATGTCCCTCCTTTAAATATATCCATCTTCAGAGATTCATCATATGAATCTTTCTTTTTAATTATCTTTATTGGTACATTAAATATACACATCATGATTGCACTCCATAATGGAGATTGTACCAGTATAAGACACAACTTAATTCTCATTTTTTTCCCATAGCCCCACCCACCCTACCACCCCCCCATATATATAAAATTTGTTTCCTTACTTTTTTGTTACAATCTCAACATTGTCCCCTTTCACCTTATTTTACATTGAGCATTTTCTATTTCACAATATATAACATACAGTGCTAGGACTCATTTACATCTT